>QFDD01120100.1:0-59638 GCA_006871305.1 Vachellia collinsii
ATAAGACAAAATAGATGAAATTGATAAGATCTTATATGAGTATACCTTTTGTAAGAACTATCGTGCTGATAACGTGTTATAAATTGAGAAAAGATATGAGAGAACAAGAGGCAAGAAGAAGTGAAGTAAGAGCAAGTAGAAAGAGAGAGAAAATGCACAAAGAGGAGAGAGAAGAGGAAGAGGAATTGAGAGTGAGAGGGGTAACATTTCATTTCATTTTGCATGTATATATAACCATCTTGCGGGCCCCACATATGCATAAATTCCATGGTTGTTACATTATGCATATGGTTGTTACATGAATGCATAAATTCCATGGTTGTTACATTATGCATATGGTTGTTACATGAATGCATAAATTCCATGGTTGTTACATTATGCATATGGTTGTTACATTATGTTTACCCTGGGTCCCATAACTTAATTTCTATTGAACATCCACACCTTATTACTATTTTACAATAGTATTCACATTACTTCTCCTTTGTAACGTTTTGGAGGGAAAATCACACATTAGTCTTTATGATGACGTATCTCCTATTCTAATACTTGTAACAGCATCTTTACACAAGACTCTTCTTCATTAGCAGCAAATTATTACATTTTGGCCTTCATTATGTTTTGATAAAGCATAGATATTATCTTATTAGAACAATCTTGTTCAAAGTATTGTCTGACATTAAATGTGAAGAACCTTTAATATTTGACTATAGTCATAAATGTTATATGTGCAACTTATAGATTTGAGCAGACTATAGAAGATAAAAGAGCTCATGCAAATGAAATCAATCATGCGTGCCTGTTTTGCCTTCAACTTTGATGGAGACACATTCACTCAACAAAAGATAAATATGGTTACTGCTAACAAAAGAACATTTTTGCCTGAATACAGATGATTGGGTTAACACCCAATAGCTTATCTCATGAAGAGATTTGGTTAGAGATTCAAACAGGGAATGGTTATAAGGGTTTCAAAAAAAAAAAATTCCAGGTCCAACTTCTGCAAAACTAATCAGCCTACTGGTTTCTAAATGAGTAATCAACATACTTATAACAAAGTTCTAGCTTATACTGATGCCTGCAAACTATTTAATTGATAATGATATATGGAGAACTCAATCACTAGTTAAAATCAGAGATAAATGAGATGAGGAATAAAATATAATTAGATTGAGATGTTAAAGTCATATATGGACAACGAGAAATCATCAATTATGCATTCTACTTGGTTATGGAAGCTCATCATCCTAACAAAGGCATGTTTATCTTGCAAAATTCTTATTCTGGATTGTACATGCAGGTATGAGAGCAAACACTTATAAAACAAGGAAAAAAATAAGAATATCTTTCTCATACAAATACATGTATGGTTGCCTGCGGTCTCGTGGTCCAGTGGTAAAGATAAGGGGTGTCAAGGCGACCCCCGCCACTCGGGCTCGATTCCTGCCGTGCACCCTGGGATTAGTCTGGCATTTCGGTGCTGGGATACCCTGAGGCAGCGATCACATCCTACTCAAAAAAAAAATACATGTATGGTTGATATTTTAGATTAAAAGACCAACATTTAATTTAAGTCATGTGCATTAAACCAACTAACATACCACCCTTTCATACAGAGGTGACAGTAATCTTATTCACAATTGTTTAACTTAATAAACAGTTTAAGTAAGCTCTTTTTATGTATAAGGTCAAATTTTTTAGTTACACTCACTATTTTATTATTGTTAATTATTAAAATGTACGTAAATTGACATATGAAGTTCATGTAGACAAATTGACTTTAATCCTTGTCCAAGGAAAAAAATGTTTATGACCTCCATATATCAAAATAGAATTAAAGGTCATTTTTACTACAAAAATTTTCATGAAATAACTGAGCATCTAGGATTTTTTTTTTGGGTGTAATTTCTTTCTGAAAATTTTAAATAGATTTAATATTGTTTCAAAAGTATAAAATCATAACAACTTTCTCTCGTCATTAATTGACCGTTAGGTTTTACTGTTATTTTGATTGTATCAACTAAAATAATAGGGAGAGCAATATTAAACCTATTTAAAAAGTAAAATTACACCCAACAAAATTGCGAGAAGGAGAAACCATACCGCCACTTGCGGGAATGGCACTTTCAATTTCAACTCTCAACCATTTTTCGTCCACACAGCTCAAATGCTTTCCTTCCAAGTTCAACATTTTCACCTCCTCCACCACTCTTGTTTCTTCTTCCGCCTCCTCTGCCCTGCCGGCGAGGAGATTGTTTGCGCTGGCCATTCCTAAACGCCGTCGTTTCCGACTCGTTTCCGCCTCCGCCGCTTCTGGTGATGACAACTCCCGACGGGCTAGTGAACTTCCGTCCCTCTCACCTGAAGTTGTTATTCTCAATGTTGAGGTATGAGCTGTGCGTTGTTTCTGGAAGTTTATGTATCTAGTTATTTCGCTTTACATATCTTGACTCTGTGAGCTAGGGTATGATGTGCGAAGGATGTGCAGATAGTGTGAAGAAACTTCTAGAGAGTCGGGTAAGTTCATTGGTCTTTAATTAAGGCTTGGTTTTGCTTGAATTCCTTGTTGTAGCACATTGACCTTAATATTGAGGAAGATATTCAGTCAAGTATGTACTCGGTAGCGATGTAATTCCATAAGCATCTATCATTCTAGTTGACTACATGACATGTTTTTTTATCGAAACATAGACTGGATGTGAAAAGGATGGTGCTTACAGGTTTCAAAGCAGAACACAGTTACAGAATTCTAGTTTGATTTACAGAAAAAGTAGAATTTGAATATAAGCTGTGGTGGATTCATCGGTTGAGCTAATTCAAGGTCTAAGGAGTAAGGCTTTAATTGATAGCCATTCAAGGATATGTTTTGTACACATTAGATGGAAAAATGAAATAAAAAGATTATCCTTCCCCACTTTTGAATGCATAAGCATGTAGATCTTATATTTTCAAATTCCAGCTATCTAGGGCTCTGTTCTATACTCTTTTTTGCCGCTATTAATGGACAGCCTCAAGTATCATCTGCTAGTGTAAATCTAACAGAAAAAGTGGCAACAGTTTGGCCAGCCCCTGAAGCAAAAACTGAATCGAATTGGCATATTAAGTTAGGAGGTGGACTTGCTGAGCATTTGACTAACCGCGGCTTCAAGTCTAGCCTTCAAGGTAGAGATTCAAGACCATCAACGTTTTTTTGTCGTGTCATTCAGTTTCCATACAATTTTCACCGTTTCACCACTGTTGATGCAATGCTAGTATAATATGTGTGATTTATAAAATTTCATGTGAATGTTGAGATAGAAAGGTTTTACTTTATTTAAAGTTCTTGAAAGGTTTAACTGAAAACCCAAAAGAACACTCAATGAAGTTATTGAGCGAGACCTTTTAGTTAACAATCTATTTAAATTTTTGGTTTTTGATCGAGTCTAATGACATTGTGTGATTTACATAGTCCATCTCACATAGAGTGACAAAGCTTTATTATTGTTGTTGTTGTTGTTTGTAAAGTTCATGAAGTTTATGATAATACTATTAGCCCGGATGTGATTTATAAATCTAGTTTCAAATGTGTCGGGGATAGCTGCAAAGTTATGAAAGACAGTTCTTTCCTATGCCTTTCTATCCATCAACTTCCTTTCCTGGGCAAGCCTAGAATACGTGTTGAATTCAAGAAGTTTAAAAGCTGTATATAACTTCAATATCCTGGATTCATGGTTAAATTTGAATTGTTTCCTTTTTGTTGGGGCATTTGTTTCTAGTGAAAAATCCTACTTATTGGTTGTGCCTTTACATTATAAATTCACCTTTGAAAGTCGTCATTCATCTTAATGAGATTTTAGATGTTACAATAGCGTGTACAATTAACTTGCTTTCCACGAAGCTTGCTGAGTTTAGTGGCAGGTCAGGAAGACAGCAACTGAAGGAGTTGTACCATAAAAGAATGGTCGGTTATCTGGACTCTTGAGTCAATGGTATTTCATCAATTCACATGTTTTATCTCCTATGTTTCATGGTTTTTTTTAGGGTTAATACAATTTTTAATCCTTCAAATTTACCTTCATTTTTATATTGGTCTATCAAGTTTAAAACAAGTGATTTTGATTCCTGAAGAGGGTAAAATGGTTCATATTTTTATTAAATTATAGAGATCAGTATTTTAAATAAAATAGAATTTGAGAAATCAAAATCTCTAGTTTTAAATTTAAGGGATCAAAACCAAAATGAAGGTAAACTTTAGATATTATAGACTGTGTGAAGCCTTTTTTATCTAAATTATATCTTCCCTCTTGGATGTACTTGTAAGGTTTCAGAGGGTGAGTCTTTTGAGGCTTCTTGTGGCGGGATATTTGATAAAAAGATATATTCATAGCAAGCTCAACATTTTGAATAATTTGTTAATGTTCAATATGAAATAAGCAATCAATCACGACTTCAAAGGACTCTAGTTAATGTGAACTTGATTGTGTATAGTTGGTATAGTAAATGGGAATATCTAGTCATGTACTTAATCATGTGTAGTTATTGACTCGGATCTCAGGATTAACAATTGATTAAAAGATTTGGTGATTGATATAATGTAATGATATTGTGTTATCCATATAGTCGATCTCATATCAGTGGGATAAAGTTTGTTGTCATTGTTGTTGTACATTGATGTTTTGACTTTTGACTTCAATTGATGTATTTTATGCAATAAAAAGCGAATAAGACGAACACACACAGGGACCATCAAACACACATTTAGGTTTCTCATTAATATTCTTGCCATGGGATTTAAAATTTCATCTCATATAGTAAGAACATTAATAATGATTTGCACAACTTTGATGTATAGAATAAGGAATAGTAATAATTCATTTAAAATTAATCTAAAAACTATAAGCTGCCAGTTCAATGCAAGAAGGGCTTAAACATCAACTAAAATCACCCTACTCTTACACTTGTCAAAAAACCATCCATCACTTTTTTTTAGAATTTTATATTTGAAGTGATATTTTTTAAGGGATTTTCCCTAACACAATTTTACCCAAATTTTGGATTCTTAATAGGCTCATGAAATCTAGATCTTTTCTTACTCAAGTCAAGCGCAGCTAAATGATTTAAACTAGGTGGCAAGATTAAACCACATTTTTTTTTAAAAAAATACTAAAGAACAATTAAATATAAAATCTCAATAGATATTTAAAAGAAAAAATGAAGTCCATCAATTAAATATTACAAAAAAAAAAGATAAATGACTAATTATAATTAACGTATTCTCTTTTTCTAAAATGGCCAAGTGGCCAAGTGTGATTGAACAGATTTGAGTCCATGACTCATAGTTTCCACATTGTTTCATAATCCACAGAGAGAACTTATGGCGTTAATCTATTTGCTGCTTCATCATATGACTCCTTTAAATGGACCACGGCAAGTCTCCTTTTGTAGTAACATTATTCAAACTAGAAAGATATGTGCCAAGAGTACCACGAAGCGACGTCTGTCCAACCACTTCATGTCTCAGGTCAAGTGTAATTATAAACTGATGGGTTATGTTCTTCATGGCAATCCTATGAAACGCACCATTGAAGTATACTTGAGGAGACAAGTCAATCTCATATGAAGGAGATATACTGCATTAAAGACGTCTCCATGACCATATGATATATGAGAAAACCCAAACTGAGTGAATATAGTAACATCTATAAACAAAGTTTACAACCTGAAAGTGAAAGTCATTGCTTCTATGATCAAAACCAAACACTATATTACATAATCTTTCATCCCAAGTCATGATAAGAGGAAGTCGTACATATCTTCAAACAGTTGTGTTCCAAAGACCTATCTATTGTGTCAAAAAAGAAAAAATCAAATTGATCGTCATCCCAATTGAGTGAATAGGTTAATCGGCAACATGAAAAATGAATAAATCTACTATCATAACTTCTTTTGCAACGACAAGCTTTAATAAGGAGGATTTAGTTTTTCGAATCAGTACTTCAATCTAAGTTACAACATAAAATTAGGATTAATAATAAGTCTATTCCACTCCTTGCAAACAAAGGCACATCAAAATAGGCTTGTCATTTGAGGATTCCTATTTTAGCAGTCTCCACTATTTCCCATTTCCTGTATTTGTGCATGTTGATAGTAAGAATCTTATTATATAGAAGTAAAATAATTAAGCAATTGACTGAAAATAAGGCTGGCTATAAGGGGACGTCTTTCTGCTGTTTGCAAGTTTAATTTTTGCAAACAAAAGGGAAGTTAACCTTTAAATTTTTTTTATTAATGAAAAAAATTGGAAAACTTGAGGAACAATCTGTGTTTAAAAATTTTAATGGCAAAAAATATATAAAAGAAAGTATCAATACTATCAATGTATGAAATTTTATTTCACCCAAAAAAATGTATGAAATTTTACAAAATATGAATATTTTCTATATATAAAACATATCTATGCTCCTAATAAATAAAATTTCCTAACAAGAATTTTTTGCCAGTTTGCCCTTGAAATCCTCACACTTCATGCGAAGGCCCAAAATTTTGATCCTTCCAATCACTATACTTCCATACCGTCCATACCCGTCAAAAAAATCAAAGCATCATGTCACAAATAAACTATAATTTCATTTGTGGTCTATAAGCAGTACAATATCTCATAGAAGAAAGTCAAAGCTATAGAAACGAACAGTTGAAATGGACTTGCACAAACTTATCCTAAAAACATGGAAGAATGAAATTGAGAACATAATTAGCTGCCACAGTACAAAACTCAAGAATCTATCACTGTTCCCTTTCCAGTCTTTAATATGTGTGGAATTTGACACATTCAAAACATGTTTTTTCACAGCCACCATGTATGCTTTTTAAATAAATACCTATATCTCTTTGTTCTCAGTCCATTCCTTTTCTATATATCCAGAGGGGCAACCCTACAAAGTGAAAAACGGAAAAGTGTGAGGAACTCTAAAGATATGCGCCCATTAGGGGATCCAAACAATGAGGAATGATCAAATAAACAATGCTCTGCGTTCCAAAAAGAGATGATTCCAACCACCACTCACTGCCATCCATTATGTCGATTGCGAACCAACACGGTCAAACCATGTAAGTCATGCCAACCTGCATCAGATTTGAGTGAGGTACGCTTAAAGTTGTGATGCCCCTCCTGCAGTTCTTTCTCAAGAATGCGTAAAAATAGTTAATAACCAGCTTCTTTATAAACCAGGAATCCTTCCTTGCCCTTATATCCCCATGTCCCAGAAGATAAACAACCCCAGATTCTTTTGCTTTCCGTGTAAAAGATAGCTCTCTTTCAAGGCTTTGCTCTGCATCAAAAACTGGGGGACTTGACGATGCTGGGTTAACCTCATGTGATGTGCTTGCATCTAAAATGGGGTTGTGTGTATCCTGGAAATCAGACAAAAGAGGAACACCAAGTGAGTAGACACTCCCATTGGCAGCTATGAGAACCCTTTAAACAGAGTTATGTTCCTCTGCATCTGCTCATCGTCTCCATCACTTTCAAGTGATCTCTCTTGAGCCTCACGATCTATGAACTTGTCCAGGCTCTCTATTAGCAACTGCTCAAAAGCATGGTGATTTTCTTTGCGAACATCTTTGTAACCATATCTGTTGACATGTAAAAGGTTGAGTTGCAAGATAAAGAATAATGATAATGTGAAATGATCCACTAAAGGATCCACAAACCATTCCTTGCATAAGTTGAAGCAAAGGTATTGCGCGCATTGTGTCTTTAATTAACATAACATGTTGCCAGTGCATATGATTTTTCTAATGTTAAGCATGTTCTGCATCTAAGATTTTTAAATCCCCACTGATCCCATCTATCTAATGCAGGTTTACATATACCGGATACCCAAAAAGGGGACCCAAAAAAGGAAAAGTAAAATGAAAAATACCTGGCAATACAACGAAATATAATGGTAGCTTTATGGGCAGACCTTTCACTTTAAGGCACCGTAGGAACTGGAACGTACATTATGTACACAGATATAATCATCGAGTGTATTGCTGGAATGTCCACAAGTAAGTCTTTATACTGAATTCATTTTTGAATTTGAACTTTTTTTGCCTTTAAAATTTGTATGTACGTACACATTCTAAAATAAAGGCAACACCAAATCATATCTATTGAAGAGTAAATCCCCAAGAAATACTTTCAACTGTAAATTTCTAGGTGCAAAACACTCCCAGACTTTTTTCTTTGTGCTTTTCCTTGATGGCCCTAAATTTCTAGATGCTGGGAACAGAGAAGCTACGGAGATGTACCACTCCTGTTGAACAAAACATGATATTCCACAGGGATAGAGGATTGGTGGTCTCCTAAATATCTTTTAGACAAAATAGAGTCAAAAGTGTTGAACTTTATAAAAACATTTCTTTGAACAGATCATCATATATAATCCTTAAAAGAGCATGTAGACAATCAAGAATGTTATTTTAGGCTAAATAACTCTGCCACTAATGGATTCTTCTATGTCTCACACATATGGCTATTTCAATTGCAGCTCTGAACTCCGAACCTCATATCTAATGGTTAAAATTAGCATTCATATTTGTATGTTATTAGCATTATGATTATTGAACTAAAAAAGACGGTCAAACGCACATAGCTCTAATTATATGAAGTTTAATGAGAGGTAGATATATGCAGCCTTACCTTTACAAGTAGAGACTAAGAGACGATGTAAAGAAATGCGAGAAATTAGAAAATGAGTTAATAACAAAATAGAAAAGATTAAAGGTCATTTTCACCCTACAAGTATTCGTGAAATATCATTAGGCATCTTGAAATTTTTTTTATCTAAAAAATATTCAAGAAATTTTATTTTGTATCAATTTCATCCCAACTTAATAGATCCCTAGCTGGGCCAAATAGTTTGTTTACGTCGCTTGCTCATGTGGCATCCACCTATTTTTTTGTTTCAACTCAGACTTCAAAAAAAAAATCTTCTTCTTCTTCTACTAAAATAGATCAACAAATGGATCAGAAAGTACAGAAAGCCACACATGGCTCTACTTTCGAGCCCAGGCCTTGGCCACCTCATCCCCTCAAGTTTACGACAAGCCTATCTTTTGGTCAAATCCGGCGAACAGTGAGGCATAGGCTATGGGGATCCATGAGGATGAGCTCATCCTTATTGCTGGCATCGGACCCATAAGTGTCGATGCAGAAGACGAGTTGGCCGTGGGAGTCATAGATGGTGAAGCTGTCACTCGATAAAGAAGAGGGAGGTCTTGAGAACAGGGACCTAGCCGCGGGTGGTATTTAGATCATAGAGGAACATTTTTTCTTATATTCTTTTTGAAGTCTGAGTTGGAAAAAAATTGAAGTGGATGCCACGTGAATAAGCCACGTCAGCAAACATTTTGGCTCAATTAGGGATCCGTTAAGTAACGCTAAATTGATGCAAAATAAAATTTTCCATGCACTTTTAAAACCACAAAAACTTCCGGATGTCCAGTGAATTTTTACGAATATTTTTAAGGTAAAAATGACCTTTAACTAAAATAAAAAATAGAAAACAAGTAAAAGTTATTTTTGAGTTTTGTTTTGTTTTTAAATACATAATTATATTTTTTTTCTTACAAAATGCTTAGTTAAAAACAAATAAGGCCTTAATTTCCCTCTAACGAATTCTCTTAAGTTAGGGCTTTATTAGATTACGTAATAAGAATCACATGTCCAACCCAATCAAAATTAAGAAAAACATTATAAACAACATCTTTTTAATTAAAAAAAATACTCCTTCAATTCTTAACGTGGGACGTAATTATAAAGTTAATATGAGTTCTAAATGTAAGACTTCTTTCACAAACACACATCAATTTTTCCCAAATTAATCTATTGATGTTCTTTCAATAATTATGATTAGTTATCTTTTAAACTCGTTCATGCCCATTTTAGAGGAATATGCCACTTGCATTTTTCTTTGTAGTGTGACAAATGCCTAATGGTTATCGGTTCTCAATATAAAATGTAAAATGATGAGCCTTGGGATGTGCAATGTGCTATTTTGAAAACTCAGTATTATTAGCACTAATAATTAAGTATAATCTGTCATTAGATGTCACATGGAGATACAACTACAACAACAACAAAAACGATAAAGGCACAACCTGTCATGGGATGGTGTTAGACAAGATCAATTAATGAATCCGAGCAAAACAAAATCAACAACTGATAAACAAAGAATTTAGAGTTTATTTATGCCACTTGTGGTAATCAAATTAATATACTCTTGCTAGTTTCTGCTTCTTTTCTCTGCAATTTCTTGCGTTCTCACTTTCATTTCTCTCCTCATTCACAAGTTCATCCGAAAATTAAAAAGGAAAAAAAAAAAAAGTTTTGGAGTTTTGGTTTCTGTTAGAGTTTGTTATTTATTCCTTCGTTTTGCTCTTCTTAATTTAGTGCTTTTTTCTTCTCTCCAAATTTGTGTGCCCCTTCTCGTTTTTCTCGCTTTGACTCTTCTCTCCCATCACTTTTCATCTTCTTCTACTGCTCTTTCAAAACAAAAACAAAATTCCTTCCCAAATCATTAGAACACTTCGGACTTTCTGTTAAACAGTGAACTCATTTGTTTTGGTTCTGTGTTTTTTTGGATCTTTCTTTTAGAGTTTCTCTTCATTAATCTTCGTTGTTACTATTTTCCTTCTGAAAATACAAAATCATCGCTCTCCATTTCAGCAAAACAGTTCGTTTGTCCTTGTATTTGGATTATACCATTGATTCTCTTACTCCATTAATCGTTGCTATTCTTCGTCTACTTCTTCAAGTATGAAGGTAAGTTGAAAGAAGAAGGAGAAGGAGAAGGAGAAGCCAAGAAGGAGGCTTTCCCATCAAAGGCTCCAAAGATAAGCAAAAATATATAAAGCTTTTGTCGTATGCGGAAGAGAAGCCAAAAAAAAAAAAAAAAACCATCTTGTATGTGCTCTCTTGTCGTTTCTTTTCATGCCCTTCTTTTGCGATGCCTTGTCACAAAGTGCTGAAACAGTACGTAATATTATATAATCTGGCATGAGACATGTCACGTGGATATATAATATAGTTTATTAACAATGGCGCAACGGGTCATGGGGTTGTTACAGGAATAGATTAATTAATTATCAAATTAACTGTTGCTAATTATTTATGCCAATACCCCCTTTCACTCTAGCTACCTACTTTGTGCTTATTCTTCGCTCTGCAATTCCTGTACCTTCTCGCCTTCTCGCTTTCATTTCTCTCTTCATCATTTACAAAACGCTTTTGTTGTTCTTGTTGCTCCAAAAAAAAAAAAAAACACAAAAAAAAAAGCTCTTGGACGAACCTGTTTTCTGAGCTGTATTTTCTTGTACTGATTTGAATTACTTTGTTTTATTACTCTTGTCTCTCTAAATGGTCATTACCATTCTTCTTCTTCCTACTTAGAGAAAACCAAAAAAAAAAAAAAAAAGTTCTGTTCAAATCTTATTTCTGCCTAATCGTTGTTCTTATAGTTCATCTTCTTTAGAAAAAAGGAAAATACAAAAAACACACAGGCTTTTATATCAAAGGCGTTGCGGATTCAGCACATAGAAGACTGGTGAGAGGTAGGAATTTGTGGTACATGATAGTTGAGAGTTATATATGCATCTTCTTTTATATTTATATAGGTAGTCTCTTAACCTTGTTTTAACTTATTTTTTATTCCTTAGATCTTGGTTGATCGTGTTGAAGCATATATATTTGAAGATTTTAGTTTCTCTTTCCAGGTTAGTATATGAACAGATTTAATTTTAAATTTCATTTATTTATAGAAAATGTAGCAGCTTTCTTAAATTATAAACCACTCTGTGCGTTATGCGTATTTAAATGGATTATGAAATTAACTGTATTTTATATATTCTGAGAGCAATGTGATTCATTTATATTTCCTATTTTTCATTTTCATCTGAATGTTTATATGTATGGGAGGTGCTAACTATGCGTGCTTTGTTTTAAGAGAATGACTTGTAAAATTAAGAAGTTGACTTGTAAATTAAATTATAGAGTTTGAAGAACCAAAACAAAAACTTTGTTGTGAAATTCCTAAAGCACTCTTTTTTTTTTTGAAAAAAAAAAATCATCTTGCCTAAACCCATATACTATCAATGATCCATAAGAAAAGCAGAATCTGCCTTAATGAAATTCCAGAATTCTTGTTTGCTTTGCCATACTTAACTGTTTGCAATATCATGTTTTTATTAAAATATTTGATATACTTCTTAGTTGTTATCCTCAACAAATTTGAATTAAATCCCAATCATTTAAAATTGATATAATGATAGAGATAGAAGTGGAGGGGAAATGGAGAGTAAGAACAGTACAGAGGTTCTCTTCCCAAAATTATTTATCTAAATTACTTCCTTTATCTCTTATTACAAATCTCAAACCCTATACTAATTCTTATCTTTAATATAAAAATTAGATGACTAATTTTTTAAAAAAATATTTTATTTAATTATTTGCATTAGAACAGCACTTAACGAAAAACTTCTTTAATATAAGCAGATAATTGATGTACTTTAAAAAAATTATAAATTTAAAAGAAAATGTCGATTGAAATTTAATTGAGCTTTTACAAAACAAAAAAAAAATAAAGGAAAATTTATTTCAATTAGTTAGTTATTGTATTTGCACTCTCTCCTTTCATGAATTTTCAATTTATTTTTTATCCTCAAAACTTTTTCCTTTTTATCAATCAACAAAGTTGATTATGTTGAGTGAAGCAGACTTGATACTTTTACATGCTTCCAAATCAGTATGCCATCGATCATTTTTTCAATCACACCATTTCATCAAATGATGCTTACCATATCTTTGGTTAGAACATTTTCATATGTGTTTCTACAAATTAAATAGGCATAACTTTTGTGACTCAGAGTAATTCATTACAAAACACTTCATATGAATCCCTTAATTAATAAGTAAATCATTTCTAGAAAAAACATGTCCATTTACTGTGAATGGGTGAAAAGAAAGAATAAAAATCAATAATTAATAGCCCTCGTCATTATTGTGAATGCTTTTGTCGCATGCGGAAAACAAGTGAAAAGACAGAACAAAAGTCAACATACAGGCCCCCACCTTCTGCTTGTAGGGGTCCTCTTTCTTCCACTCAGGCCAGAGAGTTCATTTCTTTCGCCTTTTTTGCGCTCATCGAACGGATCATTTCTCTTTCTGCCATTTTCCTCTTAGGCCCTCGATCAAGTAGCCATATCAAACAACGTTCATATTTACGCATTTGTTTATCTCTCGTACATCATACGTGTACTGGAAGAATGATTTACTGTTAATTCAAATACACACTCAGAAATCTATGTTTCGTCAAATAACATTTGACAAGTTTGGATGATTTATCAATGACTTATTTTTAGAACTTATCATATACTTCAATTCTTTTTATAAGTAATAATTAGTAAAAATTATATAAAATGAACTAATTGTTAAAATTATTTAAAATTGATGAATGTGTAAGATATAATTTTTTAAACAAATCTTCATCAAAATGCTACAACTGTTTTACTTGGTTTCAGTTTACCTCAAAATTGTGTCTGAGAGAAAAATTATAAAAGACATATATGTAGATGCACAAAAGACAATTTCAATTCTTTTGATTGGGAAAAATTGTGCATGTGCACAAGAATCTCTCTTAAATACAATGATTTACGATAAAAATTGCTTTGTAGTTTGTACAGTCTAAACTCCGAAGTGGTACTCACATCACATCCATTTTCTTCCAAGCTAAACCATTGTTATATTAGTTCTTGACTTGCCGTTGCTAATTACACTCCCTCTCCATTTACCAATCTCACATGGAGCTTCTCTCAGTAATTTCTGTTGTTCTTCAGTCACACAAGCTTCTCTCTGCTGTTCTTCTTCTTCTTCTACGATCTTCTTGTTTGTGTTTGGATCCTTTCTTTTGAGTTTCTCTCCATTAGTTGCCGTTGTTTCTGCCTCTTTTGTTCTTAATCTTTAATTTAATACTTTGTTTGCCCTGCTTCTTTGTATTTGGATCCTTTTCTCTCAATTTGATCTCTACTTCCATGGATCATTCTTCTTCTTCTTCTTCTTCCTCCTCCTTGTGGTAGTAAAAAAAAAAACAAAAAACAAAAAGAAAATCATGAGCTCTGCTTGAATTCCTGCTCTGATTTTTCTTCAGTTACTGTAGCTTCCGTTGAGATTCTCGTTTTAAAAAAAAGAAAAAAAAAAAAAAGGAGGAGGCATCTACATCAAAGGCATCGTGCAAGTGGAGAGGCGTTGAAATCACAGGATAAGAGGTTAGTCTTTGTATAATGCTGCTTTGAAATGTTGGAGTATATAATTGGGATTTGGGAGTATAAATTTAATATTTGCAGAGAAAATTAGTCAAAAGGACCAAATAATACATATATTTAGCTAAAAAGACCAAACTCAAATATATGTCTATATATATATATTTTCTACATAGATCTGCAATTTTCTTTCACAACTCTACAACTTTCTTCCACAAAATCTGCAATTTTTTTGGCCACCAAAAGTATTTCTCTTGGCGGCAGCAACTAGCAAAATATTTTGCAGTGTGACAGACAAAAATGTCGTCACCGATGATAATCATTTGACATATGAAAGCTTTTGATAGTGAGAACTCGCGTATACCTACCAGGTGGATAGCAAACAACATTAGCAACAATAGAGGATGTTCAATATATTTTGTGCATCTTGGCAAAAAAAAATATATATTTTGTGCATCTTCTGGAATTTAATGGTGTGCTTGAATGAGAGGCGCTGTGTGTGTGTGTGTAAATGGATTTCCCTATCATATTTACAATGGATCGTTTCATCCAAAATAAAAGGTTGCCAAATTCTGCCCAGTATATGAATACTCAGTGTGCCTTAGGCATCACGATCTTGTTGTTTTTGTAATTGTGATGTAATTATGCATAACAGATGGCGGAGATCGCTGCCACCAGTGCTGCTGCAACAAAATGTACAGAAATATTGGTAGATAAAGCTGTGAAGGAACTTCCATATTTGTGCTGTTACAAGAGTTATGCAGTTGACTTTGGAGGGAAAAAAGAAGACTTGGCAGCCGCAGTGGAGAGTGTGGACATGAAGATAAAAGAAGCCCAGAAAAGAAATGAGACTCAAATTGACCCTATAGTTAGGCATTGGGTTCGAAAAGCCAGGAACCTTATTCAGCAAGAAACAACACCAAAGAAATGGTTTGGTTTCTGTACTGACTGGTTTTCACAGTGTTCGAGGGCGAAGGAATTAGACAGCATGATGCAAGAGATTCCAATAATGATGGAGAAAGCTGAGAACTTCTCACGAGTTGCACATGCAGCTGAACGTCCAGGCATGGAATTCTATTCAGAAGAGTTTATGCATTTTAAGAGCAGAAACTCAATTCTTGAACAACTTATGGAGGAGGTGAAAGATGACAATAAATGTAGGATTGGATTGCAAGCGATGGGAGGATCCGGGAAAACCACGATGGCTAAAAGAGTTGGGATCGAACTAGAAAATTCAAAGGCATTTGATAAAGTTATCTTCATTGAAGTGCCGAACCCTATTGACGAAAACAAGATTCGAGATGAAATTGCAAAGAAATTGGAATTGAAGATAGAGGATAACAAAGATTTAACAGAACAAATATACATCAGAATTGCTAATGCTGGAAATGTCCTGATAATACTTGATGATGTATGGGAAGAGCTCAACCTTGAGAACATAGGGATTCACCATGGCATCCATACCCAGGGCCGATGTTGTGTTTTGCTAACCACACGTTATGAGACATTTTGTACGAGAATGGGATGCCAAAAGATCATTAAACTAGGGGTCTTGCCTGATGAAGATGCGGTGGATCTTTTCCTACATCATGCTAGTGAAACTGGGAAGGATTGTCCTAATAAATTGAAGTTGTTGGCATCAAAAATTGTAAATGAGTGTGGAAACTTACCGGTTATAGTTGTAGCAGTAGCAAAAACCTTTAGAAACTGGGATCCAAATGAATGGGAGGATGCTTTTGCAGCAACAGAGAAAGATGCATCTTTGAGGTATGGAAATATTGATGTAGAATCGAAAAAGTTTTATAATTCTTTGAAAATAAGCTTCGAATGTCTTGATACAGGAGCCCAAGATCTCATCTTGCTATGCTCTATATTCCCAAGAGCTTATGAAATACCTGTGGAGCTTTTAAGCAGAATTGCCATAGGTTTGGGGCTCTATGAAAATGTTGATAGCTACTCTAGAGCAAGAAGTCAGGTGCTTTCAATCAAAACCAAACTTGTAAGCTCTGCTTTATTGTTGACCGCTTGTGAAGGATGTGTAAAGATGCATGATGTAATTCGCGATGTGGCCCAACAGATTGGAGATGAAAAGATTCAAGTAATCATGGATTCTAAGACTAAATTGAAGGACAACGTGAAATTTTCATCTTGGATGATAGATGACTTCTCCAATTGTATTGAGAGCAACAATCTTGAGGTCCTTTTAGTTTGGGTAAATGCAAATACTTCTTTAGAAGTTCCTAGCACATTTTTTAGAGGTATGAAGGGACTTAGAGTTTTGCTTTTGTGTTCTGAGTTGAAGTATGGGAGAACACTTTCCTTGTCACTTCCAAAATCAATTCACTCATTTGAAAATATGCAAACACTATCCCTAAAAAATTGGAAGTTGGGTGACATATCTATTTTGAAAAACCTAAAACGACTGCAGGCTCTTGAATTGATAAATTGTTCGATTATTGAATTGCCAAATGATGTTAGCCAACTGGAGAGATTGAGGTTGTTGGGCTTAGTAAGTTGTTCAATTGAAAGGAATAATCCCTTTGAAGTGATTGGAAAATGCTCGAAACTTGAAGTATTGTATTATGTTTCAAATTCGGATGCTCTTAACATTAATGCAAAACCTTCTAAAATTACAATTCTTCAAGAGTTTGGAATATATCATATAGAAGGAGGATCCTCCGACCGGTATTTTCGATTGGATGCTTCAACAAAAAGATATTTCAATTCAATTAGGTTAAAGGAGATATTGTCTGAAAGCACAGTGAAATCCCTTGCAGCAAGAGCAGACATTCTCGTGTTAACAGAATGTAATGAAACAAGATGGACAAATCTTATTCCTGACATGATTCATCCTAGAGAAGATGGAGGCATGAATGACTTAATTAAGCTCTCTTTGATATCTTGGCCTGCAATACAATGCCTAATCAAGACAAATAGTATTCAATCTGATGCAATTGTCTTTTCCAATTTAGTTGAGCTAGAACTTCATGATATGCTTGTGAGGGAATTATGTAATGGTGATTTTCCTAAGGACTTCCTCAAGCAACTAGAGAAGCTATGCTTAAGTGCCTGTGTTGAACTAGATGGCACATTATTCAAGAGCAAGCTAGACCTAAGTAAGCTCAAGTCTGTAAAGCTATATGATTGTTCATTGACATGTCTTTTCCATCCATCCACTGCTCAAAGTTTAAAGCAATTGGAAACTTTGTACATTAGCGGATGCTCAAAGTTGAAATGCCTAATAAGTGATGATGAGAGATCATCGGAGCACAAAGAGGAAGATCATCAAGATCCTGTTCAAAAGAATGATAATTCAATGTTCCCGAAATTGAAGTTTCTCAGGGTACACCGATGTCATGAATTGGAATTTATATTGCCAAATTTTCCTAGCAAAGAGCTGGAAAGAGAAATGATAATCCCTTCACTACAAGAAATAGAAATTGCAAACGTTCCAAAATTCATCAATTTATTTCCAGGACATCATCTCTCACAGCCTTCCCAAGTGCAGAAATCATGTGGCCCTCTATGCTGTTTTTCCAAGGCGAATCAACTGGACCATACTCAGGTACTTGTCTCTCGCTCTTTTTGGTTGCTATAATTATAATTCTGTAATGTAATAACATTTTGACAAATACTTGAATGTATCACAGGAATTAAAGGAGAAACATCTCAGTAGATCTGGTGGACTTTTTACGCCTCCATTATATCTGTACAAGAATTTGACAAAGATGAGTATAGAGGGATTTTCTGAGTTGAAGTCACTTCTTACCCTATCCATTGCCTCATCATTGAAATTGTTGGAAGAATTGACAATCAGCAAGTGTGGTGAATTGGAGCATATAGTAACAGACGAGGGGCATGTTTACAATAATATGGATGACTGCTCTATCTTTTCCAACTTAAAGCAGCTCAGCGTCTTTGATGCCGAAAAGTTGAAATATTTGTTTGGAAAACATCATTCCAATCAGAAGCATAATGTTCATATTGAACTCAATTTCCTAAATCTCAAAATCATGTCCCTTCACAATGTACCAAATATGGTTGGTATTTGCACCAAAAACTATTCTTTGAAGGCACTATCTCTACAGGATATAAGTTTGCAAAACTGTCCGCAACATCTCATGGATGCTGTTATGGCTGTTGGTGATAAGCAAAACAGAGAAGGAGATCTCTCAAAGAGAGAGGTAAACGTCTTTCTAACTAGTTTAATTTTTCTAGTTTGTGAATATTGAAGTAGATAAAGTTTATTTATGCTCCTTGAAACATAAGAGTTCGTTTATTAAATTAAAGGATAGTATTATTGATTTTGATGACCTATCCACAAATATGTCTCCTTAGTACCTACAAGTTACTTTTTCGCATTCGATCTCCTTTTCAACACATGAAAGTCTTAAAATTTTTCCCATTTTCCACTTATTCATTTTCTTAGTATTTAGAATGTTGAAAATTTACATTGATAATAATGTTTGATATAGGAATTGATCGTGGTATGCATTAAAATAGATAATTTTGGCCTCTAGGTAATTGTCTAAATAGAAAGTTAAAAATAAAATTGTGAGGAAAAATTCAGTTTAAATTTATTTTATACACAGAAAGAGTATACTGTTTCTCTTTAAGTTTAGGTCAAACTTAAGTTTATCTCTTAAATTTATAAGATATATTTTCGGCACCTTATTCTTAAAGCTGTTAATTATATTAACAAAAAAAATACTCAACGAATTTAAATAATGACTATACAATTAAATCTCTTGATAACACATGTTTTAGATTTAATCCTATGATGTCATATTCTTATAAGGCCAAAGTATAGTTTGGTCTTTTAAATTTTTATCAAATTTCAATTTGATCCCTTAAATTTAAAAAGTATTCTTTAGTTCTTTATTTTTAACACATTTAATTCCACTTAACGGAAAATGTTGACTCAACAAATTCAAACGATGTTTCTGCAATTGAATGATATCAAAATAGACTTAAATATTAATTTTTAATATAATTGTTTTTATATTTTAAAATTTTTATTAATATTTAATCATTGAACCATTATCTAAGTTTGCTGAATCAGCATTTTCTGTTAAGTGAAGCTAACGCCATTAAAATTGTGAGACTAAAATTGAACTTTTTAGATTTAAGGGACAAAACTGAAACTTAATATAAATATAAAGGACTAAAGTGATACTTTTGTTGGTTTTATATTTTGAAAGATAAGTTAGTGGTGTTGAAATTTTAAGTCATATGACAACTTTATTAGGTTATATTTTATATATTTTTCAATTTCAAAATTTTAAATTTGTAAATAAAATTATTTATTGAAAAGGGTCACAAAAATCATAATTATTTAGAAGGACCAAAAGTTTTACTAAATTACCCCTACTCAAATCTTCTACATTTTCTCCTACCCTCATAATTTCTTACATAAAATTAAAACGAAAACCATCATCGTATGTTTTCTTACCTTTCATTTTCAAATCATCTAATTTTTAGTAAGGAAATTTATCTATTTATATTATTGAGTTATTTTTATCTGATTTATATTATGAACAGTAATATCAATTAAACTTTCTTTATCGAAATAAAATTAAACTATATGAGATTGTAAATAAAACGTTTGAGAAATCCAAAGAGATTTTATTGTCAATTGTTTATATCGTGATTTATCATAATTTTATTGATTGTATTAAAAAAAATTTGATTTACACGCAAGTATTTCTTGAGGGAAGAAATTCAGAGTTTACTTTAGACCACCATTGTTACATAAAAATAGAATAAATAATATGAACTTTTTTGAATTTTATTAACATTACATAATTTTTTAAAAAAATGACATAAATTCTTCTAAAATAAAATAAACTGTAGAAATTTTTTTATTCATTTAAGATTATTTTATCTTCTTTCTACTCTGAAACTTTCTTCAAGGTATATGATAAATTATATAGGATCTCTATTTTTCTTAAAATTATATACTTTTATAGTAAATTAATATATATATATGTATATAAGCATGTTTGAAAAATTGAGGAAACTTTTGTTTAATTTAGCGAATATTAAAAAATTCATATTTGTTTTGAAAAAAGAATGTGCAGAGAAAGTAAGAGGGGGGTGTGGGACGTTGAGGTAGGATCATTTAGTATTTTTGAACTTATATTTTAGAGTGTGATGCTTTTAAATAAAATGTTTTTTATTATCTTTCTCACTAAATATTATTTTCTCTTGATCATTTGGTCTGCTTTTCCCATATTTAGCTGTAGGATAACCATTTAAATCCAGTGAGTCAATATACTTTATTAATCAGACTAACATTGTCAACGTTTAATAACTAAAAATATATTTGATAAATTTAAGAGATTAAAATGAACTTTAATATAAATTTAAAATAGTATAAGTATATAATTAGCATTTATATTTAAAGCTTTCATTTCCTAGTTTACTATATGAGAAAAATTAGTTAATAAAGCATAAGTTTGATCATTTAAATTTACATAAAGTTTCAGTTTGGTTTCTTCAATTTAAAAAGTACACTTTTAGTCTTTTATTTTTAATAGTGTTGGTATCATTTAACAAAAAAAATCCTGACTCAGCAAATTTAAATAGTGAATTTTCAATTAAATGATTATAAAACATAATTAAATTTTAAAATTTAAAAACAATCACATTAAATAATTAATATTTAAGGATATTTTGACAGTATTATAGAATAACATTAATAATATATAATCAAAAGTGTATTTTTAAAACTTAAGGGACCAAACTTAAATTTGATATAATTTAAAAGACTTGGCGTAGACTTTAGCCAAAATTAGGAGAGATTGAGAGAAAAGTTCATGTATATATAATTTGTCAAAAAAGTTAAATAAAATCTTCTTTTAAAATTCTTCTTTGGTTTCACAAGTTCACTATAGGCTGGGGGTGGAGTAATTTCTATTTTTTTAAAATATAATGACATGAAAACACTCTTTTTATCTTTATTGAAGAAGAATTGTGTTTACCAGGAAAAGGGAAGAAAAGAATTCACATGTTTGCATATAACCAAGCCATCAAGAGCAAAGTTTGTTCGAAGTCCAGCTCATGGATATTGTCCACCACCATTATGTCAATTCAATTTGAGAAATATTGAAATAACTGGATTTTCTCAGTTAACATCACTCTTCACCGTATCCACTGCCTCATCGCTGAAGTTGCTGGAAACACTGACAGTCATGAACTGCGATACACTAGAGCATATAGTAAAAGATGAGGGGCCTAATAATAGCCATGATCATCATATGAATCTTCACTCTATCTTCCCCAACTTACAGCAAGTTGATGTCGAGAGGTGTAACAATTTGGAATATGTATTCCCAGCTTTTTATTCAAAAGAGTTTAAGGACTTGGATTATATGAGCATCCAGAAGGCAGAAAAGATGAACTATGTGTTTGGAAAGTGTCATGCTGATCAGAATCTTAATGTTCAGAGTACACTTAGTCTCCCAGCCTTGACTTATCTGTACCTTGATGATGTGCCAAGTATGGCTAGTATTTGCGCAGAAAACTATTATGTGGACGTATTATATCTACAACGTATTAGATTTAAAGGATGTCAACAGCTTCACCAAAATTTTATAGATTTCTTGGTTGGTGGACGACACAAAAGACAGGAAGATCTCTCAAGGAGAAAGGTAAACTTCATTCCAATTTGTTTCTCTAGCTAATTTATAACGGATGACCTAAAGATATTCTTTAAAACTTACATATCTTAATGATACATTTACAGGCATTATCTTTCAAGGAGAAAGGTAAGCCTCATTCCAACTTGGAACCTAAGAACTTTTTGAGCTTTCAAAACCTTTCCAAGCTAAGCTTTGTAGGATGCAAACAGTTGAAGTTCATACTGTCAGCATCTACCACAAGAAGCATACCAGAATTGAGAAACCTATTCATATCAAACTGTGAAGAGCTGGTGAGCATTATTAAGGAAGATGAAGAGAATCAGCAAAATCCTTTGGATCCGCAATATCAAGCATGTTTCCCAATGCTAAGTAAAATTGAAGTGAAGCACTGCAAGAAGTTGAAATGCCTATTCTCTATCTCCACACATGCTAAACTTCCAAGGCTCTTAACAATGGAAATAGAAGATGCTCCTGAGCTTGCTCAAGTATTTGAATGGAAGCAAGGTGCGCCACAAGGGTTGGTAATCAAGGATGTGCTTCCAAACCTACGTGCAATAAAACTGGTAAACCTACCAAGTCTTCATCATATCTATCCAGGAATTGATTTCCAATCCGTGAAAATCCGTCATGTGCGTGCTTGTAACAATATCCCTTCAAATAATGTCACCTCCTCTGAGCGTAAGTATTCATTTATACAATTGCTAACTTCCATAGTTCCATATATGATTTCTTTCATTACCATCATCGTAATTATTATTAATGAAATTACCATTTTTCGTGCGCAGTATTTGAATATGCCAATGTTTCATTACCGCAAGAAAAGATGAACTTTGTAGATAATAACGACTACGACGTTGCACGTGATATTATTTTTCAATGGGGTCACAAGGTTTGTGCTAGACTTCAACTAATTTTGTTAGAAATTCAACAGTTCCCTACTTTTCTTTTTTTGTGGGCTAAGATTATTATCTTCCTTGATTACTTGAACTCAATAATTTCTTTATTGTCATTGCTCAGAGGCGAAGAGAAGAGTCACAGGAAGCTCTTGAGAGAGACAAGACAATATCAGAACAGAACAGTAGTACTACAGATCTAGCAAATGTATACACATTATACTTTTCTATGATCAACAGACTTAGAAAAAGCCAACAAATTTATTCCTCGCTTGTTGTCTTCTCACTTTGTTCCAAATTTTAGCAGGAAGCTAATGAATCTAGTGCCCTTTTTTTCTTTGTGGGCTAGGATCTGCAAAGTTTATTGGGCAGTTCAATTCAATTCATTTGCTTTTATATCTTTTGAGATTGATTGTGTAGAGTGAAGATGCATCCAAGAAGGGCGTTGAAAAGGCCTCCACAATACAGAAGCAGAAAAGTAGTTCACCAAATTTGACGGAGGTACAAACTTATGCTTCACTATATTAAAACTTGCGCACATTAACCATGAATTGAACTTCTCTTGCAATCGATTCCATTCAAATATTCCTTAACAAATGCTTTCACTTGTATTTTCATTGGGCATTTTCTGTTTTCTAGCATTCCAGAAGTCAAAAGGGCTTGACAATAATGATTTTGTCTTTAATTTATATAATAGTTTGTACGAGTATCTAATCAACTTTTTGGAGTCAAAGTTGCCCATAATAGTAAGCTAAGGCATAACTTGTATTATTATTATTATTATTATTATTATTATTAAGATTGAAGAAGAGGCATTATCACAGGAAGATATTGGAAATGACTCGCCAATGCCCCAAAAGAGTAATGATTCACCAAATTTTGAAAAGGTACGTGTGTTATACTTCTCGATGACTAACCAGACTTGCAAGAAAATAACTAATGAATTCTCTCTCTCACCTCTATCTATTCATTTGTTCCAAATAAATCAAGACCTTTTTTGTTGATGATTAGAGTAAGTGTTATTCTTCAATTAATACTTTCACAGATGTGTATATACATTCATGTATATATATATATAGTTTTATTTTCAGTTATGTTTTGTAATAGTAATGATTTTGTATTGTCACTGAGCTTTTTCCTTGATTAATAAATGACTTTCCTTTTGGTTGATTAAACTTCTTTGGCAACTTATTCATATTGTATGGTCTATACAGAATAATGAGGCATCAACATGTGAAATTGTGGAAGAACAGCTTTCGTCTTTAAATACAGCAGCAATTCCATCATCAAAGTCTGATAGGGTAAGAGTCTTTTAGTAACAAATGCTTTGACACTTGTATATATTTATTGAGCATATGCTATGCCTTTAGAAAATACATATCCACATGTGAGAATTTATATTCCTTACTTGTATATATTCATGTAGGACAATTTGGATCGCAAAGCTCGTTCATCAACTCACTCCCAGATAACAATATCAAATCTAGGCACATCAGCTTCTACAAAGGTAGGTTTGTTTCATTCGTTGTTGCTTTAAATATATATCACTTGGTTATCATTTATTCCTTTGCTTAATTAGGAGTCATATGAAAATGAATCAAAAGGTGATCAAGAAGCACTTGGAGAAGATATAAGTCTTAAAGAACCTACCAATGACCTCTTCACCAAAGAAACATCTAAGAAAGTGGCATTGGCAATTCCACCTTCTTCTACTACTACTACCACAGAAAATACCTCTCTACTGGTAAATATATCTTTCCATTTCCATTTCTATTGATGTCTTTCAATATTGATATTTGATTGAGATTAATTTTTCTGGCTTGATGATCGTAGGACCTTTCAATCTCTACTCCTGACAAGCCTCAAATAGCAACTTCAACAACTCACACAGAACCAAAGAGCTCACAATCAGACCCATTGGATATCTCTATAACTACTGAATGTCTACAAGTAAGTCTTTGTATTGAATTCATTTTGGAATTTGAACTTTTTTCCTTTAAACTGTGTATGCGTACTAATTATTAAATAAGGGTATGTATCTAAGAGTGAATCCCCAACAAAACACATTCATTTGTGTGTTTATATTTTGATAATTTCAATAAAATAGTAAAGGAGTTCCTAGGAGGTCTAATGTGCTGTGCCTTGGCTATATTACTCTCTCTTGTCCTATATATAAATCACTTATACTTATCTCACCTAATACAACCAAGAAGAAATACTTAAATAATTGATATTGTCTAACAAGTAAAAGAATTAGAACTCCTAATTTACGCTCATTAAATGCATTATCTTTCTCATATTAAGCCTCTTCACCACAAAAAATCGTAATGGGTGAAATTAAAAGACAACAACTAATGTTTCACTTTTTTCATGCGAAGTGACTTATAAAGGATATCATAATTTATTTTTAATGAATGTGACTTTTATATGGCACCAAATGGAGTACAAGAAAATTCAGTAAGTAAAAAATATCAAGAGATAATAACACTCCAAATACAAGCAAACTAATTTACCACTGTGCTATGCAATAGCTAGATTGCCAAGGAAACGATGGAGCTAAGTGTTCAAGGTTATAAATAAGATGAAACTAGCAAATCAAATCAAATCATAAATTTATAGAATCAAGCAACACATCAACAACAACATTTGCTAGTCCTTCAGAAAATAAGTATTGACATGTAAGAATATTGTGATTCCTATATTTGAATTTATGATAAAAAGATGTAACTTAAGCTACTTTTTTCAAATCCATGTCTATTTAGGATAATTTGCTCCATGAAGAAGCCAAGAGTGAAAGAACCCATATTGAATCAACAAGTATTATAATAAACAGGACCTAATATACATTCTAATTATATACAAAGTGGCAGCATTCTACAGAAGATTATATTATATACCATGTTAGTGTCAGAAATATTGAACTCAAGTATCATTTGGTTTTGTGCAGAATCTCAAAGCAACTTCTGCAAAAGGTCCTTCATTTGAAAAATATGACCAAGCAAGCTTGTCAACTTATTCAAAACCAAAAATTGAAAAACCTTACTCGTTAGCTCTTTCTAAGGTAAGCTTTCTGCATTAATTTTTGCTTTAAATATTTAGATGTCATGTTGTTTGTTCATTCCTTTGCCTGGGAGTTATGTGGAAAGGAATCAATCGGTGATGATCGACAAGCACTTGGAGAAATTACAAGAAGCCCCAATGAAGCTCCTCAAAGAGTTGAAGAACCTACTAATGCATGTTCCAAAGAAACATCAAAGGAAATGTCATTGACAATTCCACCATCCGTTACTGGAATGCCCTCTCTACCGGTAAATATTTGGTTTTCAATATTTTTGCAATATATACATTATTCATTTTAATTCAGATTTATTTTTCTATTTCTATGCACTTAGATCTCTTCATTCTGTTCTCCCAAAAAGCCTCAAATAGCAGTTTCAGCTACTCAAGTGGAAATGGAATCAGAAAGCTCTGCTATTAATGATCATTGTCCACAAGTAATCCTTCATTTCATTTCACCAGTTTTGGGATGTAACTTTATTCTCTAAAGATATCAAACACTAATTAACTAGAATAGAACAATTTGATAATCAACTAATACCGATGCGTATTGAGTATACAACGCTTTGCTTGCACTTTTACAAGTCGTAGAGTTCATACAAAATTGTGTTTCTTACAATATATCCAAGTGGTAAAAACTAATGCTTCATTTCATTTGTTTCAGGGTCAAATTATGGTCAATCAAAGAGAGACCTGTGTTGAGGATGATCTTATTAGATTATTTCGGATAATGAGGGATGGCTCTGACTTGGACATTGGCCTTCCTTCTGTTTCCAAAGCTGCTAAAGATGACAAGGTAGCTACGGCCTTTGCTGACATAGAATCCTCATTGAAAATAGATCTCCGTCAGATTGCTAACTCAGAAGAACACACTTGTCACCTTGAGAATGCGCTCAACTTCCTGTCCACCCACGTTTCTAAAGAAGAACCTTCCTCTCATAGCCTTGTTAAAGGCAAAATAGACTCTCTTCGTCGAGAAATCCAAAGAATTCTCTCATCCTTCAAGCAAGCTTATGATAACCTTGACACATTCACCAAGCTTGAACATAAAGAGAAGTGGATCGATGAACAACATTCTAAAAAGATGGAAGCAGCTATCACTCTTGTGTCTAAAATCCGCAACACTGAGGATTATATGATTAAACTTAGGGAGCAGGTCTCTGGTTTGCAAGCTGAGTTGAAAAGCAAAGAAAAGGAGTTTGAAGACTGTCAAATCAAACTGTCATGTCTTGAGAAGCAAAAGAAGGAATGTGTTTTGGACACCATAGGGTTCATGGAAGAGTACGAGGCTGTGAAAAAAGACAAGTCCTATGTGGTGGATGACCAAACAAAAGCGAGGCAAGAACTCAAAAGGGTGGAAAACCAATGGCCTTCTTGTGTGGCTGATTTACGGAAAATTGCACTTTTGTTGGGAATCCTTCTTAAGCAGAAGCCTTGATTGTCAGAGATTGTTATGCACATAACCCAAATGTTACTTTTCATTCTATTGATCAAGTTGTCATGTGTGTTCTCGTGATTTTCACTTAGTTCAAAGTATGTGTTGGGTTAGTACCTGATGAATTCTCATTATTGCATGCACTCATTCTGTTATTACTGAAACAAGTATTTGGACCTGCTTTGTGTGGGAGCCTAATTTAGTGATGTTACTTACATAAAGTATTCACATGCTTTGGCCAAAAAAAAAACAAAGTGTTCACATTACTTCTCCTTTGTAACGTTTTGGAGGGAAAATCACACATTAATCTTTATGGTGACATATCTCCTGTTCTGATACTTGTAACTACATCTCTACACAAGACTCTTCTTCATTGGCAGCAAATTATTACATTTTCCTTTCATTAAATGATAAAGTGCATTTTTGGAGAATTAAGAATCATATCAACACAGACAGGGCCTTCATTATATTTTGATAGAGCATAGATATTATCTTATTAGAAACAATTTTACTCAAAGTATTGCCTAACACTAAATGTGAAAAACCTTCAATAATTGACTGTAGTCATAAATGTTAGATGTGCAACTTATAGGTTTGAGCAGATTATAGAAGATAAAAGAGCTCATGCAAATGAAATCAATCATGTGTGCCTGTCTTGCCTTCAACTTTGATATCTCATGAAGAGATTTGGTTAGAGATTCAAACAGGAAAGGGTTATAAGGGTTTCAAAAAAAAAATTCCAGGTCCAACTTCTGCAAAACTAATCACCCTACTGGTTTCTAAACGAGTAATCAACATACTTATAATGAAGTTCTAGCTTATACTAATTCCTACAAACTATTTAATTGATAATGATATATGGAGAACTCAATCACTAGTTAAAATCAAAGATAAATGAGATGAGGAATAAAATATAATTCGATTGAGATGTTAAAGTCATATATGGACAACGAGAAATCATCAATTATGCATTCTACTTGGTTATGGAAGCTCATCATCGTAACAAAGACATGATTATCTTGCAAAATTCTTATTCAGGATTATACATGCTTGTATGAGAACAAACACTTCTAAAACAAGGAAAAAAAAATAAGAATATATTTCTCATACAAATACATATACGGTTGATATTTTAGATTAAAAGACTAATATTAAGTCATGCGCAT
This sequence comes from Vachellia collinsii, assembly GCA_006871305.1. NCBI lineage: Eukaryota > Viridiplantae > Streptophyta > Magnoliopsida > Fabales > Fabaceae > Vachellia > Vachellia collinsii. The sequence goes on from QFDD01120100.1 coordinate 28,472, forward strand.
TAAACCAATTAACATACCTCCCTTTTCATACAGAGGTAACATTAATCTTATTCATGATTTTTTAACTTAATAAACAGTTTAAGTAAGCTGTTTATATGTATAAGGTCAAATTTTTTAATTACACTTGTTATTTTATTATTGTTAATTATTAAAATGTACGTGGGTTTACTGTTCATCTAGACAAATTGACTTTAGTTCTTGTCCAAGGAAAAAAATGTTTATGACATCCATATATCAAAATAGGATTAAATGTCATTTTTGCTACGAAAATTTTCACGAACTATCACCAGGCACCTAGAGGTTTTTTTTTTAATATATTTTCACTTTGAAAGTTTTGAATAGACTCAATATTGTTTCGGAAATATAAAAACATAACAATTTCATCTCATCATTAGTTGACTATTAGTTTTGACTATTAATGTATATTTGGATTAGCTTTTGGAGAATAGTTTCTATTAGCTATTGGAGAATAGTTTCTATCTTGGTTTGCGTAAAAGTTATTTTACAAAATAGATTTTGGAGAATAGTTTCTGAAAAAGTTAAAAATAATAGTTTTTTTTGAAAAACTATGATTTCCACCCCCAAACAATGGTTTTGAGAGTTAAAAGCTATTTTGATAATTTGGGGATGTTTCCGTGACTCACACAAAACTATAGTTTTAAACCTAAAAACTATTTTACATTTTTAAAATATGTTCATCTATCATTTTTTAAAATCATGATTTTAAAGCCAAACCATAGTTTTAAAAAACCAACCAACCATGCTCTTATAGTTTGTTTGGGAAGTAACAAAACCTTTGTTTCACATAATACGAAGTAAGTATGTGAGAAAGTTTTGTCTCAGCTTGCGTGAAATAGATTTTTGGATTGTGCCAACTAACAGTGAACTAACAGTACATTAAATTTATTTAAAACTTCAATTCAGTAGTAAAATTACGCCCAAACAAATTCCGGTCACCAGTGTTATTTGGCAAAAACTTCTGCACAGAAGACCCATCAAAATATCAATTTCATGGTATAAAGAGCTAGCGAGAAGGAGAAACCATACCACCAACTACGGGAATGGCGCTTTCAATTTCAACTCTGAACCATTTTTCATCCACACAGCTCCGATGCTTTCCTTCCAAGTTCACCATTTTCACCTCCTCCACCCCTCTTGTTTCGTCTTCCGCCTCCTCTGCCTTGCCAGCGAGGAGATTGCTTGCGCTGCCCATTCCTAAACGCCGTCGTTTCCGACTCGTTTCCGCCTCCGGCGCTTCTGGTGATGACAACTCACGACTGGCTGGTGAACTTTCGTCCCTCTCACCTGAAGTTGTTGTTCTCAATGTTGAGGTATGAGCTGTGCGTTGTTTCTGGAAGTTTCTCTCTCTAGTTATTTCCCCTTACATATCTTGAGTCTGTGAGCTAGGGTATGATGTGCGAGGGATGTGCAGATAGTGTGAAGAAACTTCTAGAGAGTCGGGTAAGTTCATTGGCCTTTAATTAAGGCTTGGTTTTGATTGAATTTCTTGTTGTAGCACATTGACCTTAATATTGAGGAAGATATTCCGTCAAGTATGTACTGGGTAGCGATGTAATTCCATGAGCATCTATCATTCTAGTCGACTACATGACATGTTTTTTATCGAAACATAGACTGGATGTGAAAAAGATGGTGCTTACAGATTTCAAAGCAACACACAGTTACAGAATTCTAGTTTGATTTATAGTACCTGTGCTTATTTCCTTATGATTAAAAATAATGAATTTGAATATAAGCTGTGGTGGATTCATCGGTTGAGCTAATTCAAGGTCTAAGGAGTAAGGCTTTGATTGATAGCCATACAAGGATATGTTTTGTACACATTAGATGGAAAAATGAAATAAAAAGATGATCCTTCCCCACTTTTGAATGCATAAGCACGTAGATCTTATATTTTGTAATTCCAGCTATCTAAGGCTCTGTTCTATACTCTTTTTTTCCCCTATTAATGGACAGCCTCAAGTATCATCTGCTAGTGTAAATCTAACAGAAAAAGTAGCAACAGTTTGGACAGCCCCTGAAGCAAAAACTGAATCGAATTGGCATATTAAGTTAGGAGGTGGACTTGCTGAGCATTTGACTAACTGCGGCTTCAAGTCTAGCCTTCAAGGTAGAGATTCAAGACCATCAACGTTTTTTTGTCGTGTCATTCAGTTTCCATACAATTTTCACCATTTCACCACTGCTAATATAATGTGTGATTTATAAAATTTCATGTGAATGTGGAGATAGAAAGGATTTACTTTATTTAAAGTTCTTGAAGGTTTAACTGAAAACCCAAAAGGACACTCAAATGAAGTTATTAAGCGAGACTTTTTAATTAACAATCTATTTAAATTTTTGGTTTTTGATCGAGTCTAATGACATTGTGTGATCTACATAGTCGATCTCACATAGAGTGACAAAGCTTTATTGTTGTTGTTGTTGTTGTTTGTAAAGTTCATGAAGCTTATGACAATGGATGTGATTTATAAATCTAGTTTCAAATGTGTCGGGGATAGCTGCAAAGTTATGAAAGACAGTTCTTTCCTATGCCTTTCTATCCATGAACTTCCTTTCCTGGGCAAGCCTAGAATACGTGTTGAATTCAAGAAGTTTAAAAGCTATATATAACTTCAATATCCTGGATTCATGGTTAAATTTGAATTGTTTCCTTTTTGTTGGGGCTTTTTTTTCTTGTGAAAAATCCTACTTATTGGTTGTGCCTTTACATTATAAATTCACCTTTGAAAGTAGTCATTCATCTTAATGAGATTTTAGATGTTACAATGGCATATACAATTAACTTGCTTTACACGAAGCTTGCTGAGTTTAGTGGCAGGTCAGGAAGACAGCAACTGCTGAAGGAGTTGTACCATAAAAGAATGGTCGGTTATCTGGACTTTGGAGTCAATGGTATTTCATCAATTCTCATGTTTTATCTCCTACGTTTCATGATTTTTTTAGGGTTAATACAATTTTTAATCCTTCAAATTTACCTTCATTTTTATATTGGTCCACCAAATTTAAAACAAGTGATTTTGATTCCTGAAGAGGGTAAAATGATCCATATTTTTATTAAATTATAGATATCAATATTTTAAATAAAATAGAATTTGAGGGATCAGAACCTTTGGTTTTAAATTTAAGGGATCAAAACCAAAATGTAAGTAAACTTTATATATTAGAGACTATATGAAGCCTTTTTTATCCAAATTATATCTTCTCTCTTGGATGTACTTGTAGGTTTCTCGGGGGTGGGGGCGGGTTGTAGGTTTCAGAAGGTTGTTGATTATTGAGATATTGTAATATCTTTCTTCAAAGGGTGAGTCTCTTGAGGCTTCTTGTGGTGGGGTATTTGATAAAAAGATCTATTCATAGCAAGTTCAACATTTTGAATAATTTGTTAATGTTCAATATGAAATAAGCAATCAACCACGGCTTTAAACGACTCTAGTTAATGTGAACTTGATTGTATATAGTTGGTATAGTAAATAGGAATATCTAGTTGTGTACTTAATCATGTGTAGTTATTGAGTCGGATCTCAAGATTAACAATTGATCAAAAGATTTGGTTATTGATAGAATGCAATAATATTGTGTTATCCATGTAGTCGATCTCATATCAGTGGAATAAAGTTTGTTGTCATTGTTGTTATACATTGATGTTTTGACTTTTGACTTCAATTGATGTAGTTTATGCAATTACATCTAGTGGGAAAGCAAATAAGACGAACACACGGACCATCAAACACACATTTAGGTTTTCTCATTAATATTCTTCCCATGGGATTTAAAATTTCACCTCATATAGTAAGAACATTAATAATGATTTGCACAACCTTGATGTATAGAATAAGGAATAGTAATAATTCATTTAAAATTAATCTAAAAACTATAAGCCGCCAGTTCAATGCAAGAAGGGATTAAACATCAACAAAAATCACCCTACTCTTAGACTTGTCAAAAAACCATCCATCACTTTTTTTTTAGAATTTTATATTTGAAGTGATATTTTTTTAAGGGATTTTCCCTAACACGATTTTACCCAAATTTTGGATTCTTAATAGGCTCATGAAATCTGGATCTATTAAGGTGTAGCTAAATGATTTAAATTAGACGACAAGATTAAACCAATTTTTTTTTAAAAAAAAAGTACTAAAGAACAATTAAATATAAAATCGGGGGTCCAATTTAAACATATGACAATCAATAGATATTTAAAAGAAAAAATTAAGTCCATCAATTAAATATTAGAAAAAAAAAATAAATGACTAATTATAATTAATGTATTCTCTTTTTCTAATATATAAAAGTACAAGCGCTTTCATGATAAGGGCAAAAAAACACTATTTCCCATAGCTTCTATTAAGACATTAGCTGAAGTTGCCAGATGGTATCTATGGATCTACTCACTATTAATCATTTCCATTATGATACCACCATTCCTCCTCATGGCCAAGTGTGATTGAACATATTTGAGTCCATGACTCAGTTTCCACATTGTTTCATAATCCACACACAGAGAACTTATGGCATTAATCTATTTGCTGCTTCATCATATGACTCCTTTAAATGGACCACGGCAAGTCTACTTTTGTAGTAACATTATCCAAACTAGAAAGATATGTGCCAAGAGAACCACGAAGCGACGACTGTCCAACTACTTCATGCCTCAGGTCAAGTGTAATTATAAACTGATGGTTTACGTTCTTCATGGCAATCCTATGAAACGTCTCCATGACCATGTGATATATCATATATGAGAAAACCCAAACTGAGTGAATATAGTAACATCTATAAACAAAGTTTACAACCTGAAAGTGAAAGTCATTGCTTCTATGATCAAAACCAAACACCATATTACATAATCTTTCATCCCAAGTCATGATAAGAGGAAGTCGTACATATCTTCAAACAGTTGTGTTCCAAAGAATGAATCCAAAAGGCCGTACATTAACAAGGCCTATCTATTGTGCCAAAAAAGAAAAAATCAAATTGATCGTTATCCCAATTGAGTGAATAGGTTAATCGGCAACATGAAAAATGAATAAATCTACTATCACAACTTCTTTTGCAGCGACAAGCTTTAATGAGGAGGATTTGGTTTTTTGAATCAGCACTCCAGTCTAAGTTACGACATAAAATTAGGATTAATAATAAGCCTATTCCACTCCTTGCAAACGAAGGCACATCAAAATAGGCTTGTCATTTGAGGATTCCTATTTTTTCAGTCTCCACTATTTCCCATTTCCTGTATTTGTGCATGTAGACAGTAAGCATCTTATTATATAGAAGTAAAATAATCAAGCAATTGACTGAAAATAAGGCTGGCTAAAAAGTGACGTCTTTCTGCTGTTTGCAAGTTTAATTTTTGCAAACAAAAGTAAAGTTTAGCTTTAAATTTTTTTTATTAATGAAAAAAATTGGAAAACTTGAGGAACAATCTGTGTTTAAAAATTTTAATGGCAAAAAATATCTAAAATAAAATATCAATACTATCTAGATATGAAATTTAATTTCACCCAAAAAAATGTATGAAATTTTACAAAATATGAATATTTTCTATATATATAACATATCTATGCTCCTAATAAATAAAATTTCCTAACAAGAATTTTTTGCCAGTTTGCCCTTGAAATCCTCACCACTACATGCCAATGCCCAAAATTTTGATCCTTCCAATCACCATACTTCCATACTGTCCATACCCATCAAAAAATCAAAGCATCATGTCACAAATAAACTATAATTTCATTTGTGGTCTATAATCAGTACAATATCTCATAGAAGAAAGTCAAAGCTATAGAAACAAACAGTTGAAATGGACTTGCACAAACTTATCCTAAAAACATGGAAGAATGAAATTGAGAACATAATTAGCTGCCACTGTACAAAACTCAAGAATCTATCACTGTTCCCTTTCCAGTCTTTAATATGTGTGGAATTTGACACATCCAAAACATGTTTTTTCACAGCCACTATATATTCTTTTTTAATAAATACCTATATCTCTTTGTTCTCAGTCCATTCCTTTTCTATATATCCAGAGGGGCAACCCTACAAAGTGAAAAACGGAAAAGTGTGAGGAACTCTAAAGATATGCGCCCATTAGGGGATCCAAACAATGAGGAATGATCAAATAAACAATGCTCTGCGTTCCAAAAAGAGATGATTCCAACCACCACTCACTGCCATCCTTTATGTCGATTGCGAAACCAACGCGGTCAAACCATGTAAGTCATGCCAACCTGCATCAGATTTGAGTGAGGTACGCTTAAAGTTGTGATCCCCCTCCTGCAGTTCTTTCTCAAGAAAGCGTAAAAATAGTTAATAACCAGCTTCTTTATAAACCAGGAATCCTTCCTTGCCCTTATATCCCCATGCCCCAGAAGATAAACAACCCCAGATTCTTTTGCTTTCCGTATAAAAGATAGCTCTCTTTCAAGACTTTGCTCTGCATCAAACACTGGGGGGCTTGACGGTGCTGGGTTAACCTCATGTGATGTGCTTGCATCTAAAATGGGGTTGTGTGTATCCTGGAAATCAGCCAAAAGAGGAACACCAAGTGAGTAGACACTCCCATTGGGAGCTATGAGAACCCTTGAAACAGAATTCTGCTCCTCTGCATCTGACTCATCATCCCCATCACTTTCAAGTGATCGCTCTTGAGCCTCTCGACGTATGAACTTCTCCAGGCTCTCTATTAGCAACTGCTCAAAAGCCTGGTGATTTTCTTTGCGAACATCTTTATAACCATATCTGTTGACATGTAATAGGTTGAGTTGCAAAATAAAAAATGATGATGACGTGAAATAATCCACTAATCTTCAATTAACATAACATTTTGCCAATGCATATGATTTTTCTAATGTTAAGCATGTTCTGCATGCAGATTTTTAAATCCCCACTGATCTCATCTATCTAATGCAGATTTACATTTACTGGATACCCAAAGGGAACCAAAAAAAGAAAAACAAAAAAACAAAAACTACCTGGCAATACAACGAAATATATGGTAGTTTTTTGGGCAGACCCGCCGGAAAAGGAACCTTTCACTTTGAGGCACCATAGGAACTGGAACATACTTTATGCACACAAATATAACCATGGAGTGTATCGCTGGTAGCGTAGTCAGAAAATGACCAAAAATTGCTGGAATTCCTTTAACCAACTCGTTATACAGTAATCCTATTCCGGGAGCTCGAATTGTCCCAAGATTGCAACCCAATTCTCGCATTAAATCCATTGACAGCTTTTGCTTGACTTCAGTTTCATACTTGAGCTTGCTTCCATAATTCCATATATACATGATAAGAAACATTACGACACCAAATACCAATATTATCCAACTTCCATCTCCCACACTCCACAAAACTGATGAAAAGAAAGTCAATTCCAATCCCAAGAACACTACCACAAAACTCAACACTATGATGATGTGGATCTGCCATATAAGAAGCATAACAAGAGTTACTAAAATAGTTGTCATCATCATCACCCCGATCTCAGCAATGCCTGTAAAAAGAAATTGGAATATGCTAAATACAAGAAGTATGCTCAATTAGTTCATCAATAAATATAATGTTTCACTCCCAAAGAAGTATTCACAATTAGAAGAATATCTACATATTATTACTATTGTTATTGTACCACCAGTAAGGCATTTTCAAAGGCTAGAAACTGAAGACAGCTAAATTCCCATCCTTCCACATAACCAGCAGAAAGAAATTATCATTCTTCTCTTAATTCAATTAGGGGGCTTATCTGACAAACAAGGTGTACAGCTGGATAATCTCCCAAAACAGACAAAAAGAGTCAATGAGGCTAAAAGATACAAGGATAACCAGACCCTCCGCATGAGAATGAGTTTTCCATGAAAATAAAAACTATGGGTTCTTAACCCAGGAGAGGCAGTAAAAAGCAACCTGTCCCTTATCACATGAGATAACAATGAGATGGCCTTACAGATATGCATCCCACTCAACCCAACATGCCACAATTGCCACAGAATTTTAGCCTCCTTCCCAAACCTTACAGATGTGTGTGTGTGTGTGTGTCCCCGAATTTGGCCAAGCCTTTTCATTTCCCCATGTTTAAGATGAAAACTTCTACAAAAGAATTCAGCAGCAATTTTTGTCCACATCTATAAGGGATAAAAGAACAAACACCTCTCAATAATTCCATACGTGAATTAAATACACAACTCAGATATTTCTATCATGAAAATATACAGGATGAAGTTGTTCTGAGCATACAACACTGGTTCAAAAGCAGGGTCATGATGGTTTTCATGCAGTTGAGATCTCTTGGAAAGGGTCCAAAAATTTTATGACTTCTCAACTAGCAGAGGACATGCAAGAGATACAAGAGAAGTTCAGAGGTGTGTTTGGATTGAGAATGGAAGAGAAATTTTAATGTTAATATTTGATTTAAATTATAAAGCTAATATTTGATTTAAATTATAAAGCTAACATTTTTCTTCCATTTTCCTCATTCAAATCTAACTCCAAGAATGTGATCATTAGAACTTCAACTCCTTTCACTTTCCCTTTCTTTACCCTGGCAATTCTTAATAAATGCTGCAGAAACATACGCTTTTTTTATCATGCTGGTTACACATTATCATCAAGTTACAACTCTACAGATGATGTGTACAGATTAACAACGTCTCCAGAAATAAAGATAAAAATATAGGAATTGACAACACCATACCATATGCATTCCCAATCTCATCAATGTTGGATATAGAGTAAACAAACACGAGTGAAACAGCCAAAAGAAACCAGTTTATGACAGGGATATAGATCTGGCCCATAAATTTGCGTGAAGTGTGAATGATTTTAAGACGAGGGAAACAGCCAAGTGCAGTCGATTGCTTTATGCATGAAAAAGTGGCTGTTGTCATGGCACGACTTGCAATTAGTGCAGCAATATTGGCAATGAGAAAAACTGGCCAGAACACACCACCTGCAATGCAGAGTGAAGATCAAGTACATCATAAAACATGACTCAGGATAGAGAATAGGCATCACTACAGATGAAAATAGATATCAACACCTACTTGGAACAGAAGAAAAGAAGGCTTGACCAGCATCAGCATGGTTTTCCATGAGGTATGCAGCTTGACCCAAATAACCCAATACTAGGCATGGCAAAACAAGAAAGACAAAAGAAAGCTGCAAACAACAACTATCAATTTCATTTTATAATTTGGCTGACAAGAAAAAGTGAAAGAGATGAAAATAAATGCACTGGCATACAATTCTAATTCTAATATGCTTGATAAGCCATTAGTTTGACTGTTTCAATACCTGAACTGAGCGTACAGAGAAATAGCAAAGATCTGCAAACATGGCCTCAGAACCTGCAGCATTATTCAGTAAAGATATAAAGCAAAGACTGAAGAGGTTATTTGCATTCCAGCAATAGCTAAATCCATGTTATGCATTCACCAAAATATATTAGGAAAACATAAATTTGGGTGGCTGGCAGGAGAGTTAACAAAATAAGTATTATCAAGATCAGTAAAAATTGTGAAAAACAGGACCAATATAATCCAAATGCTATTAAAGAAATGATGATGATTCCAAAATTTAATCTATACTCCCAGTTTTCAACATACACATCTTGTGTCCCACAGCCGTTTTCTTCAAAAGCATTGTAAATTCAGCATATGCATATTCTCCTTACAATGACATAGCAAGTAACTGTAGAAAAAGAACTCGCATTATATCTACAGCCCAACTTTATTGCCAGACATGAAATCATACCGAATTCAGATGGTTAACCACACTCAATCATCAACAGAATACACTGTCAACCCAGAAGAGCCTAAAAGTCTCATACTATTTCTATGATTTATTTAGGTGGGAATTTCCATGTGTTTGACAGAATTGCAATTTCATAAAGTTCAAATATGGAAATATATTAACCTAAGTATAGTAGGCCCTTGACTATATCTTTGAAACTGATTTTTAAAAAGCTTTTTATTTTACAAGTTCATAGCCAGTTAACCACATAGCAGCTCCCTTAACTTTCTATTTCTTGCTTTCTAATATTCCTGAAGCTCCCCTCTTGTTCATTGGAATACTAAATTTTTCATTGTTTTTACCCCAAGGATCTAACTCTAGTTGCTTTAAATTTGCTGCAAAAAAACCAAGAAAAACAACAAAGTACTGACATAAAATTAACTGCAAAAACCTCAGGAAGAAAATTGTACTTAACAATGGTGAAAAGTACATCATACACCAGAAACCATGTAACACGTATTAGGTATAATGAAAACTTAACCAATGGTATTCCCCTAAACCACTTTTTTCTTTAATAAGCCTAATCAGTAAACTTAGATATAAAAATATAACATCATATCCCTATAAATATATATATATATATATATATATAACATTATCTGATTTTTTTGGTTCAATTTCAATGTCAAACTAAGATAGCATCATAGCAACTTATGCCATTTAGGAATTTTCAAACTTCTAGGTTTACTTCAACAGTTAAAGAAAATCACACATCTAGAACTTCATCTCGTCCAAGACAAGAAATGAGACTATGCAACTTCCTTACTTTCCTTATATGGATAGTCTTGAATTTAAGGATTATATTAAGACACCCAGATATTCAGATAAGATTAAAGTTTTCAAGAAGTACATGGCAACCAAATATTTGAATAGCATCCCTGAGGTGCTTCTCCAATGCACTATTTACTTTGAAAAAGCACACAAAGAAGCACATTTGAAATTATTTTATCAGACAGATTTATAGCAAAAAGGTCGTAAGGCATTAGATATAGAAGTCACAATACTCCCAACAGTGGCCTCAGAATTAGTGTCATCTGTAAACTACCATCGCAAGACAAGAAAAAATATAGCATTACCAGTAGCACAAAGAAGACAACCCCCAAGAGAATACCATGCTTTAGTAGAATTCCTCTTGAAGAAGTAATAAATATGAATCGGATTAAACGCCCTCAAGACAGTGGTATCATATTTGAGGAGATTGTATATCCCAATGCCCGCAAGAGAACAAAACCATATGAATAAAGAAGGTCCTACGGCAAGCCCCACTTTACTTGTTCCATACTTTTGCACACTGAACAAAACGATGAGGCAGGCAACAGAAATCATCACCACTTCATCTGCATAATCAAGGGAAAGGAAGAAAAATATTAATTCTACAAATCTTGACCCTGCAGATGGGCATAAATCAGCATATTAATATGAACAATCACAAACCATGCCCCCCCATAAAAAACGTTTTCTATTCTTCAGACCGAAATGATAGATTTCAAGATATATTAGATTTACAATGAATGGCAAATTCCTAAAACCATTCCAGCTTTAGTCAGAAGTAAAAAAATTGAACGAAGCATGTGAGCTCAAAGGCTGCAACGACGATGACAACATCATGATGATGATGATGATGATGATGATGACGACGACGACGACGACGATGAAGATGAAGAAGAAGAATAAGTCCCCATTCTAGAGAAAGAATTTCATAGGCATGGCAGTATTTCTGTTTTTCCTCTTTTGGTAAGAAAATTAATTGATTATAGAAACTACGAAAGCACTGCAAATTGAGTAGACTGTCAAAACTAGTTGGATATGTAAAACTGGTCAACTCACCATAGGTTGCAAGGAATTGGCTCATTAAACACATCTTAGCTTCATGGGTTGAAAATCAAAACTGACTTACTAGGTGAGTTAGGTGGGCTGAACAATTTAACTCACTCAAAAAATCAAATAATTAAAAACAAAAAATAAAAGTTAAAAGTTTTAAAAAATAAAAAAAAAAGGCTCATCATTTAATATTGTTAATGTCTTGTCACCAAAAAAGGGCACAAAAAACGCTTTTAAATGTCTTAAGTCGTTCTAATGTCTTGAACATCAACAATATCTAATTATTGTTAAAATAGTTCAGTATCAATTCTAAAATCTCCATCCCCGCCATAAAAACAAAGATCCTATATAATACTACATAAACAAAGATATATAATTTGATTACTATTGATTAAAAATTAATAAAGAATAAGATGGTCAATGTCAGAGACTGACAGTTTGCAATGTGAAATCATGCATGTCTATGAGTGCAAGCGGACAACTAAAAGTAAATGCTAACTGATATTACGAGTACAGCAGAGTGGATAAACAAGTTAACACAATACCGTGTTCAATTGCATCCACCCCAACTTTCAAACCTCCAACAGATGAAAGTACTGCAGAAAGAATTACAGATATACTGTAAGAACGAATATAATGTCATTACGGATATTACAGCTATGATTTCAAGAAAACAGAGAAGGATTATCAAAATGCAATACCTTTCCATTGATACAAACAAGAAAAGAAATCTTATTCGAGATAGTCATAACCCACTAGAACAACCCACTACCACTAGAACCCCATCCCTCATTTTTCTTTTCTTTTTACCCCTTTAGTGCCCTGAGGGAGGTAAGAAGTGCTACATACAAATGTGCTAGCGTAAATTAAGGCACCAAATTTAAGAAAGGGTTGACAGGAATATAATATAATATTACATATATATATATATAAGGGAAAAAAAGTAAATTTTAATTGTTTTAATATGCATTCAGCATATAAATGAAACGTTCAAGTAGATACTAAAATTCATATAAAATAATGACCAAAAAAGGCTGATGCGGCCAGCAACCATAAAATTCTGAGAAACATCACATGCATTTATTCAAGTAGAACTTATTCTTCCAATTAACTACTTAAGTACTCTGTAACTTTTAGGTTCTTAGTTCCTAATATGAACTCTGTAAAGCATGCCCATTGCTTAAAATCAATTATTAATTAGATCATATAATAGTTTGCATGATTAGAATCATTAGATTAAAATTTGGAATAAGCTAGATAATTTTGCATTGCCATAGCCCAGACCTCCATCAGTCTCCCCCCAATCCCCAACTTGCTTTGATTCCTATAGTCCTCCAATGCTGGCATGAGCACCTTCGACATTTATTGTGAATTCCCTCCACCCCCACCCCCAGCTGACCAAGTTTCCTTTTGACTGAGCATTATGAAGGACTCTGAAGTCAATATGTATCATCAAGTTTGGGTAAACAGAAGTAAAACTCTACAAGTAGTATCAATTTCAGCAACAGAGAAGGCGAAGCTTATAAAATGAATCCATAACTTCATTACAAGCATTTTCAGAGTTTTATCATCAAAATAAAAAGGGTTCCAAGATGAATGGAAGGCTCCAAATTTTCACTAAGGAAATGGAGACAAGCACCCCTTGCCTCCATCAAAAAGGTACCAAAGGTGCCCACCTGGCTGAAAGGGCCTCACCTGAATCATTAAGTGGTGAAGACCCCTTCAAAAGCCTTGCCTCAGGGCCCATACAGACCTTTTGGCACTTTTAATTTCACTGGATAACATTACAGGTCTGTTTTCGGTATTAGTCCAAACAAATTATGACCAAAGAAAGTATGAAGTATATTAGAAATGATTGAATTTGAAATAATTTGATAACCTGACATGGCTGGTGTAACAACTCCATTAGCTATCACCATAGAAGTACCAGCAAGAACTAGTACAAGTAGAATCTTCTTTAGAGTCAGTGAAGTCTCCAGTCTTTCCTTGATTTTTAAAGACCTTTCAAGCTCAGGGGATGGAACCTTTAGCCTAAAGCTTGATATGCGGGCATCAGATGGCAGCTGATTCGGCAAAAGACTCACCTTAGCATGTCGACAAATCAAGGAGTACAAGGCAAAAGTACCCCCTGCAGTGGTTTAGAAACAAGAAAGATTTGAGGACAGAACACCAAGAGGAAGAGAGTGTGATGGAACATTGACGTATTAATTTACACTATTGAACAAACCTTCACCATCATCATTGGCCCACAAAACTACCAGGACATACTTCACAAGAGGAATCAAGAATAAAGTGTACAGAACAAGTGACAATGCTCCAAGAATGTCTTCATCTCCATTTATGGGAGCCTTTCTAAACATAACGCTGAAGGTATACAATGGACTTGTCCCAACATCACCAAAGACAACACCAAGGGTCTGAAAAGCTAATATTATTCTCCTTCCCACACTGATATCCTGCAACAAACATAACGGAAATGACAAGTGATAAGGTGTAATGTGTAGATTGTTTTTATTGTGTTTACAGATGTATAATCTTTTGAAGAGATAATAAAGATTTTTAAAGGGTGGACGACAAGCACAAACCATATAAAGAGAACAAGATTATTTACACCAATAAATTAACCCCGGCCTAATATTCATATAACCTAAGAAAGCAATAGAAAAATTTAACAGGCCCAAAAGTCTGAAAAGTGAAAATCGTTTTTAGATATAGAACCCAAAAATAAAAAACATAAAAAGACGCACTTCCAGAACTCATTAGCAATCAGAAGATCAGAGAGATCGTATCAGGATAACCAAATCTATTTCCAGCTAAAATGCAAACCATTGTCATAACTCCTTAAAATTGAAGCAGATGCCCATTAGATTTCCTAATCTCAAATTCAAAATTAATTGGCCACTCCCACAAAGTCAGTGGTTGGCTTCACTTTCACTTACCTTCTTTCACACAGAAATACCATTCTACATTAAATCTCCACATTAATTCTCCAGAGAGGCATAATACTAGCATCACATGCCTTGAAAATCATATATCATGTTCCCCTCTAAGTAATTTTCTTTCTTTTGAATTTTGATAACTATCAATACTTTAATAAAAGACGACTTCCTTGAATATACACAAGTGTATTTAAATTCTTATATCTTTTCCATGTGAACAGAATTCTTTTATCTTTTTGGCCTGAACAGAACACTAGTTAATAGTATGTGAAAAATCTCAACACTGGACAAGAACACTCCATTTCCTATAAATGAATAAGTAAAAACAGGGTCGCAGCTTAACCCCTTCACATTCCCCGAGATGCCAAGATAATAATATTCTAAATTAAAAAATTTTAAAAAAAAACGCAGCTTTGGCTGAAGGGAATCACGATCGTTCAGTTTCACTGGAGATTGAAAAAACCATGACAAGTCCATCAAACGAAAGAAACTAATGCAATTAATAAAAAAATCCAAACCTCCTCATAGTCATTTCTCTGAACACCAGGAACCTCAAGAGCTTCAACATCGAATGAGTCGATTCGCGGGCCCGTACGGATTAGCCTTTGCTCGCCATTTTCCTCGTCCTCCGAGTCCAACATGTACTGATGCCGCGAATCTGCATCATCTTCCTCTATCTCCGAAGCATCCTCGTCCTCCTGGAAGACCCACCTGGATTCGGTGGAGTCCATCGAGAATCCACCATTGATTTCACCTCTCTCAGTATCCCCCTCCTGAGCCATCGCCCATATAACCCAGACAGAGCTCAAATTCAAGATCTGGAATAGCACACAACCGTGCAATTGCGAAACTAGCGACTGCAGGAATGTGGGGACGCAAAAATCAAACGAGAAACCTTAGGGTTCGCCATAGAAAAGGGCGGTGGGAGAGAGAATTATTGAATTTTTGGGACCGGATTTGCCATAGTGATATGGCAGCATTCAGTTGAAGCTGCGGATCAGAGGAAACTGGAAAACGACAGGTGGGTCATTGTTTGTGAACATTAGCGCGCGCCTGTGAGAAAGTGAAGAAAGGTACGAAACTTGGCTTGGTAACTTCTTATTGATAGAAAGATGGGAACTTGGGTTGGGACAATATCCGAACAAGGTGGGCAGAGCGTGGGAGGCACGGGCCCATTTCGTTCCTTTGGCAATGAATCTGATGGAGAGTGGGTATTATGGCGTACAAGTGCAAATTGAATAGAATGAGATACTTAATAGAGTGTTTAAATGTGTTGATTTTCCCATTTTGATAGCTGATTTTTATGGTAGGGTTCTCCATACCACTTAGTACCTATCAATTGGCATCAGAAGTAGATTAACAACATTTTTAAAATGACCTACTCACGAAGGGTTCTAACTGGTAAGAGGCCGAGTGAAGTGCAGTAGGTTGTAGCCACCGAGACGTCGGCTTTCCATGAGGCAAATTGACTGAGACTTACTAGTATAGAATATCAAATCCCACATTGAATAAAATGGGATTATGATTAAAGTATTTAAGTGAATTGGTTCTTCCATCTCAAGACCTCTTTATAATGAGTCCCACATTGAGTAAAATGGGATGCTCAATAGAGTATTTAAATGGATTAATTCTCCTACTTCAATAACTAGCTTTTGGGTACAATTCTCCATCTCAGTTAGGTAACCATAAGCTTCACTCACAAAATTTGTAATAAAATCTTCAAATTGTATTTTCGTTAATTTTTTTTGCATAAAAATCTTAACTAGAAATGTTAATGTACATTGTCCAAAGAATTAAAGAAAATGTTAATGTACATTGTCCAAGGGCTAATAAAAAATGTTAGGGGTTTACGACCAAAAAGAACCTAGCTTAGCGGACGGGATGGAATAAAAGATTCACGAGTTAAAACTTCATCGTTATAAAAAAATTAGCAAAGAAATTCGAAAACACACAAGTCACCATTTTTTTTTTATCTTTCCTTGTTCTTTTTTTCCCCCATCAACACAAATAACTGATTCTTCGCACTTTTGTAATCACTTAACCATTTTAAATATATGATCACTTATTCATATGAGCCTAGACCATAAGCTTCAAAGATTTTTAAGGAAAATACGTGAGCCCAAGAAAGAAAAAGAATATATATGAGATTAAATAAGCATATTTAGAACAAAAAATTCTTATAAAAACAAAGATAACTCGAAACTTGGTAATCTAATAGGAGGCAATTTTTTCATGTAGTTCCTTATTTTTTTTTTCCCATTGCTAAGAAAAAGCACCACTAATTTTAAATTTCATCTTAACCTTTCACTAGCACTTATGCAAGAAGGAGTCAGGAAATAAAGGAGGCCTAGATCATAAGAGACATAAGGACAGGGTACAAAAATTACATAAATTCAGGAAGCCAAACATACCTAACACCTATATGATTCTTCAAAAAAAAAAAAATTAAAAGCTTGGGTCCCTGTCAATTCCCTCGTGTCTCCGATCTTCATTATAACAAACTATGGGAAAAGGAAGACTTCAAAGGAGGTTTCTACAATTATTACATTGTAAGAGTACCAATCTTCATTCAATATACACGAGAGGAAGCAGGAGGTATATGGATCCCGCCCAGAATAATAACGGATTTTACTCAGATGCAGAATGGGATTCTTTTCCTCCAAGTGTATGGATTACAGCTTCTAAAAGTTTGATGTCTTTATCACGCTTTGAGATTTCTTCTTGCTTTGCGCGCAGCTCTTCCATGTGCAGCCCAAATACCTCTGTGGTCAAAAGTTATTAGAACTATTAGCTTTGCTTGTTCCAGATTTGAACTGTCCCACATTTTTGCTGAGACAGAACCACAGTAGCTATGACTGCATCCCCCAGAGAGAATTTGAAATTGCTAAATACAAGTTGGACTTCCCGGGCACAATGAAATGAACAAGTTTTGAAAATAAAGATGATGATTATATTTGATGGAAATAGAGAAAAGGTTTCAAAAAGAAAGATCAGAAAAAACTATCAAACATATGCTTAGAACTGAATAAAAAAAAAAATTCAATCCAAGTGGCATGAATTCATCCTTTAATTGGAGATGAGTGAGGAACTAAATAACAGAGCAATTTCATTAATACGTTCCTTCATACCATTTAATCCCACGAATATCAAAATATGACGACGGCTAAAATATGCAATTTAACATGTTCAAATAAACAGGCACAATTAATTTATCAGAGTAGAACTTTCATTTCAAGGGACGCATAGCTGATTACGTAGCAGTTATACTAATGATGATTACAGAATGTCATAATTGCACAAAGCAGCTTGCATTGTGTATGGCTCCATCTGAAGAAACGCAAAACTATGAGTTCAACATGCAAGAGGCTAGATGGAAAACAAATGATAAAATTTAATCATTCAACATACTTGTGGTGTTCTCAAGCTCCTTTGTAACCTCTTGTGCGCGTAACTCAGCTGCTTTCTGTGCTGCTTCAGCTTGTCTTTTTTCTGAACGAGCATGAGCAGCAGCAGTTATGGCAGCATCAAGTTCTCTTTCCAATGTTTCCACTCTTTGTTCAAGGACCTAGAGAAAGGATGACTGAAATATATTAGTCTCGTGCTGGAATAAAAATAGTTGATTCCACAAAACAGAATATCAACAAATAAAGACATTTGGAATCACTAAGTCTAAAATTCATTTGCTTATTGTTATTTCAATGATAAACTTGAGTGAAGGTTATAGCATTTATATACTGTTGCGTTAGAAATAGAAGTGAGAGTGGTGGATTGGAATTATATACCTCTACCCACTTCCTAAAAATGTAGGCACAGGTTACTGAGGTTATTATTTAATTCAAAAAAATAGCAAATAATGATTTAGTCCTGAAATACCATTCTCCTCTGAAAGAAGTCCTCAAAAGTAAAGCCTCAAAATTTAGTGTCCCAAAAATCTTTTTCACAATCACATTGGTCATTCTGTTCTAAGAACAATCTAATAGAAGTACGGATGGGACACAAAATTAAGTCTGCAAGACCCTTAACTGATGTTAATTGTTTAGCTTGGTGAACTTTGCGCTAAAAACCATGTTAATTGAAGACCATTAGAACTGCATATATAGACTCTTCTGCTATCCCTTGTAATCAGACTATGAATAAGATTTTTTGTTAAAACAGCTTCACTTTGTCAAAGGTTTACATATAAATGCTGAAACAATAACTAGGATTAGCACTTTAGCCATGGATGGTTTACGGACAAAGCTCTCAGGATTCAGGACATCCTAAACCCAACGGTCCAGGACAGAACAGATTAAGCAAAGAACCACTGATACGACTTAGAGCCAAATGAAAATCTAATGCACTGAACAGGTACTATATTTACTGAGAGTAAGATGTATGAGCCTATGCATTCGCATATAGAAGAGTCAAAAGAGCAGAGAAGTTAATTAAGTGTGGTACCTATATGTGAATAATTTATTATTTCTACAATATAATTCCTTCAAGTTGATTGGAAAGATGTCAATAATTATTTCAAGACTCGCATATATTAAATCTCCCTCATTCAATTATTTATAAAGGTCGTAAAGGATTCAACATGTAGCATCACTTCGTTTGATGAACAAACAATTTTGCCCCAATCAAAGAATTTTGGACCATGATTGGTCGTAGCAATGAGCTGGCTCATGTACAAGATTTCAGGCATCTTAAAATCTGCAAAGCCTACTTAATTACCAAGTTTAGAATTTCAGCAATTGTCATGCCCCCCCCCCCCGGGGGACAGCCCTCATGACTGAATTAAAACTACTTAAGAGAAAGTTCAGATCGTGTGATGGCTAAAATCGTCGATCAAATCCAACTTTAGCAAGAAACAATCCTTCTTAATTACCCAACATAATCCATTCCTTGCTTGATAAATTACCTGTACGACCACGTTGACCTCAAAAATCAAGAGCAAGATGAAAGAATAGAAAATTTTTCACATTGAAGGCACAAACCTTGATGGTGCGGGCTTGTTCAGCAGTGAGGGAGGCTTTGGCGAAAGTCTCATCGTCCACGAAAACAGCTTTCTTGAGGAGAAGCTTCTGGAGGGACTCCAAATTGGAAGCCATCTCCGTCAGATTCGTTATGGCTCCGTTCCATCTCTCGCTTCCTCTTCCTCTCTCCTCCATGCGCCACACACTCTGCTTCAAGAGTCACCTTCATCCTGATTCCAGCCCGCTCGCTTTTTATTCGGCTTCAGAAGCAAACGTTGAAGAGCTGGCAGGAGATTGAAGACACCATCATCGGCTTTACCGATCGAGGCAAGCGAGCTGACTCCAAAAGTGGTTTTTTTTTTTTTGGGTAACGTAAGAACTAAGAAGGCCCAAGCCCGACAAAAGCTTTACATTTAAAAAAAAAAAAAAAATAGTTACCAACTTACCCCCAAAACCCAAATGTCAAATAAGAGAAATTTATACAAATTAATTTAATGATAAGTTAAGGTATTGTCAATAACAAGTTATGATGCCTCAAATAACAAGTCAGAATGACACATAAATCAGGTGGTGATAAGTCACAGTGCCACCGATAACAAATCAAGATTTTTTTTTTTAGCTAAAAGAGTCAATTTTATTAATCACGAAAAAATTTTACACACACTAATAGCAGAAGCCAAATAAGACTCTCAAAAAAACCTATAGTTACAAACTAACTCACTAGCTCACCAAACTAGTAAAAAAGCTATACACACACTAATAGCCGAAGCCAATAAACTCTCATAAAATCCTAGCTTATACAACCTATCTCTCAACTCACAATGAAAGTAAACATTCTAAACAATTCTGCAACAGCAACTACTTAACAGCCATTTACCTATATTCTTACCTTACTTATTGCACTCCTCAGCTCTATAAAAAATGATTGATCTTAGGTATTACCTTTATCCTCCATAGTTGCTTCCACACCACCGTAGGTATTACAGCCGGAAGTTGAGCTCTTCCATCTTCTCTTCTTTTCCTATTATTCATTGTATGGTAACCCTTTTTTACTGTATATTTCCCATCCTTTGCTGCTGTCCAAACTGGTGCGTCTGATTTCTGGGTATGACTAATCTGCTCTATTTTCCTCAGCACCTCATCTGGCACCAATCCCTCCAGTCTCTCTACTGCCCATCTACCATTTTGGATTATGTCTGCTACTTGCCAATTTCTCTTATCTTCTGGCACATTTATTATATCTTCTAAATTTCCTTCTACATTGGAAATCCATTTGTCTTTCCATAATATGACATCCATTCCGTTTCCAACCCTCCAAAAGAGATCATCCATCAAGACTTTCCTTCCCTCCAGGATGTTGTGCCAAACCCATGATGCTCTCCCTCCTTTTTTTGCTTCCAGAAAAGAGGCATTTGGGAAATATATTCCCTTTAGTACCTTAACCCATAATTCATCAGTACTATGCATCAGTCGCCAAGCCATTTTTGCAAGAAGTGCCTCATTTACTACTTCAAAGTCCCTAAAGCCCAATCCTCCTTCATTTTTTTGGTGCTGTGAGGTCCTCCCAGGCCTTCCAATGAATTTTTTTCTTCTCTTCTCCACCATTCCACCAGAACTTTGCAACCATTCTGTCCAGCTCCTTGCATGTCTTTCTGGTAAATTTAAAATAGTTCATTGGGTACAGAGGAATAGCTCCAATTACTGCTTTAATCATCACTTCTCTTCCAGCTTGAGATAACAATCTGCTGCTCCACCCTTTGATTCTCCTCCCTACTTTTTCTTTAATATATGCCATTGCTTGGCTCTTGGTTTTGCCCCAAATGTTCAGTATACCAAGATATTTCCCAGGTTCATCATTATCATCAATACCTAGAATATTGCAGACATTATTTTTCACTTCTGGGGATGTATTCTTTGAAAAGAAAATTCCAGATTTTGATAAATTTGCCTGTTGACCAGAGGCCTCACAATATTCCTTCAGTATTTTTGCCAACAACCTGCAATTTCTCTCCTTGGCATTCATAAAAAATAGTATGTCATCTGCAAAAAATCCATGAGTCAGCATGGGGCATCCATTTGTGATTTTTATTCCCTTGATATCTCCCCTCTCCACACTCTTGTTTACCATTCTAGATAAAGCCTCTACTACTAGGATGAAAATATAAGGAGATAAGGGATCTCCTTGCCTTAATCCTCTCTGTGGTCTCACCTCTCCTACCTTTCTTCCAGACAAACAAATGTTCAGCTTGACAGTAGATATACACCTCATAACCATATCTACCCATTTTGTGTGAAAGCCCATCTTCATTTGCAAAGCCTTCACAAAGTCCCATTCCACTCGATCATAAGCCTTGCTCATGTCCATCTTCATTGCAAACTCACACTTCACCCCTTTTTTCCTCCTTCTTAGGTAGTGGAAGACTTCATGTGCCACAATTACATTATCTTGTATTAGGCGACCAGCTACAAATGCTCCTTGATTTTTAGAAACACACAAGTCCAACCAAGGCTTTAATCTGTTTGCAAGCACCTTTGATATGATTTTATAATCAAAGTTGCATAAGCCAATAGGTCTAAATTGGCCTATCTCTTTTGGTCTATCAACTTTAGGAATCAATGCTATGTTTGTTTCATTCAAAGCTGTGACATCACTTTTTCCTTGTGAAAAATCATCCACCATGTGCCATATTTCTTCCTGAACCACTTGCCAAGCTGATTGATAGAACTTTCCATTAAATCCATCGGGACCTGGTGCTTTATTCCCCCCAACTAGAACACTGCCTCCTTCACTTCTTCTCTGGTCATAGGAGCTATCAGTTTTTCATTCATATTCTCAGTTACAGAGCTATCAACAAATCTCAGCACTGCTTTCAGATTTCTGTTCCCTGAGGATTTAAACAAATCTTCATAAAAATTCACAAAGCTTGTTGCAATTTCTTTTTCATCTTCTAGCCATGTCCCTTTCTCCCCCTTCACCCTTAAAATTGCATTTCTTTGTCTTCTCTGTATAGTGGAGATGTGGAAGAACCTTGAGTTCCTATCCCCAACTTGTAACCAATTGACCCGAGACCTTTGCCACCAATAGGTTTCTTCATTTTGCCATATTATTTCAAGTTCTCTTTCAATCTCCTCTGCTTCTAGTTTTTTATCTTCTGTAAATTCTTCTTCATAGCAGCTAGTTAGTTTACATAGCACTGCTTCAATTCTTTTCTTATTGTTGGGGAAAGCTCTTCTACTCCATTTGATGAATGTATCTCTGCAACTTCCCAATCTCTTAATTACCTCCTTCACTCCATCCTTCTTATTTCCTCCTGTTCTCCGCCAATCCCTTTGTACCACCTCCCTATAATCTGGGTGCTCTATCCACATATTTTCAAATTTAAAGCTTCTTGGAGTCTTGACCCCATCATACCTGAACTCCACTAGCAGGGGGTGTGATCTGATCCCACAGGTTCTAAGTGAAAGACCTGAGCTTTTGGAAATTGTTCTCTCATTTCTACATTCCCAAGTACTCTGTCTATCCTCTCTTTTATGTGATCCTCCATCAACCTCTTATTGCACCATGTATATCTCGCCCCTTTGAACCCCAAATCAATTAATTCACAATCTGCAATTAATTGTTGAAAGTTTAAGATTTTTCTAACTGATCTCATTTTACCTCCTCTTTTCTCCTCTTGTGCAATTATATCATTGAAATCACCCATGCACGTCCAGGCTCCTGTTATGCTTTGAGCTATTTCCTTTATTGTGTCCCAACACTTCCTTCTTTCCATTTCTTTTGTCGGGCCATACACAAAAGTCATGAATTCTGGGATATCAATCTTTCCTGAAGTTATCTTTGCATGAATTAGATTCCTTGTGCTGTACAAGATCTCTATTTTCACCTCCTTGCTCCACCATAGACTCAAACCTCCACTTCTTCCATTTGGTTCTACTTCAAAGCTTTCCTCCATTGCACAACTTCTTTTCACTCTCTCTGTCACAGGCTTCTTTTGTTTAGTTTCCATTAGGAAAACTACCAGGGGTTTCTTTGCTTTTATTATGTTTCTCAGATTTTTTACTGTCAAGGGCACCCCCAACCCTTGACAGTTCCATGATAGGGCACTCATGATGTCTTGGTGGCTGTTTTAGGCCAGCCACCTTCGCCCTCAGTGTTGCTCAGTTGTCGTGAGGAGAAGATGAATCCTTCTCCTTCCATATTTTGGCTCTACTCAGTCCTTTCCACAATCATATTTCTTCTTCCATTTCCTCCTCTTCTCATCTGTTTTTTTGGTATTCTTCCTCCCCTTCTGCTTTCATTCTCATGTATAGGTTTTCTTGCTACCTCGTCTGACATTTGCATATCTTCAAATGTCAGCCTTCTTCTCTTTATCTCTTCTCTTCCTTCCTCCCTTTCCATCTGCCTCTTCAACCCAATTCTTCTAAGGCTAGTCATCATTTCTGACATTGGGGATATACTTCCATAGACTACTATGGCTTTTGACAGGTTTAAGCCATTTGTTGGTGGTTCTACTTCTTCAGATTCTCCTTTTCTACTATTTACCACCACTTCCTTTCCTTTATCTTTCTCTTGCTTTTGTTCTCCTTCATTGCACATTTCACTTTTCCTCTGTGTTTCTTTCCTTCTTTCTTCATATTCTACTTTTTTCAACTATTTTGCTTCCTCTGTGTCTTTCCTTATTTCTGCTCCTTCCTTTGTTTTTCCTTTCTCCTTGAAGCTTCGGTACTCTAATCCCTCCGCCTCCTCCCACTCTTTTTTGCAGATCTCCAGTAATTCATCATTTCTTCTTGCAGCTTGTATTCCCAGCCAGTTTCCGTATTCCTGTACTGCATGTTCTTCACCTTCAATTCTATTCGGGCAGTTCCTCATGTCATGACCTATCCTTCCGCATGTAAAGCATACGTTCTGCAGTCTCTCGTATCTTACTTTGATCTTCACAGGCTCTTTGTTTGGTCTCGGAGTCCATAGCCCTGTTATTAGTGGCTTGCTCAAATCAACATTCACACGAGCTCGTGGGAAACTCCTCTCTAATAGGTCTTTGCAGTCTGGATTTTCAACTAGTAGCACTTCTCCAACTTTTTCTCCTAGCCTCCTTGCATTTTCTACATCCATCAATGCTAATGGTAAATCCTGAAACTATATCCAGAACGGACATCAATCAAAGCTTACTTCGCCATACGTCATATCCTCTTCCCATTTTTGAACATTCAGGAGCCATCCATTGATTGACCATGGTCTTCCTCGTAAAACTCTTCTATATTCCTCTCTACGTTTGAACTCAAATATAAAAGTTTTGCGATCTACCTCCACAATCTCTAGATCCTCTTTCTTTTCCAGGTTCCATCCCTTCCTGATCATTTGCATTGTTGTTGCTACATTCAGGTTCTTCATCGTTATCATTCTTCCTATCAGCGTACCTCCTCTGAGCTTTCTCTCCTCCTTGCTTCTCCATACCAGATCCACTGTTGGCTCTTCTTTTCTCCTTCTAGAGTCGTTTTCCTTCGACGAATTTCCTACCTCCATTTCTCCTGGTCTGATCACTCTTTCTCACTTTGCAACTCAATCGCAATGTGCGGCTGAGTCACCTCTCTTTCTTCACTCCGTCGCAATAGGCAGCGGAGTTTACTCGTTCTCTCCTTCACCACTGTAACAATGATCGCGCAAGAAGATGGACGCTCAACGCTAACCGTCGTAACAAACTCTCACAGAGGAGAGAGAAAGGGCTCTCACTCAGGAGAGAAACTTATGATAACAAATCAAGATATTAAATCAAGATATTTCAATTGATAAGTAAATGTGTCATTAATGATAAATTAGGATAAAAAAAACTTTTTTGCTTAAACTCTCCTTACAAATTGCAAGCCTCACGAACATCCAATGCCCCTAATCTCCAATATCTATCTTTACAAAATTATATATAATTAGTTTAGAAATTATCAACAATACTAACTTTAGTTGACATTTTTTTGGATTAAAGAAATTAAATACATTACTTCAAATTATTTATATTTATTACTTTTCTACAAATTAATTTTTTAAAATTTATTAATTAATATATAATATAATGATACACATAAATCAATACTTTTAATTAATGTATTATTATACCACAGACACAAGATAATGCTGTTAAAAGCTTTTTGTTAAAAGAAAACTGCATTTTAACTTTTGACTTTGGTATGTAACTATGTCATTTTATCATTATCAAATTATTAACTAGTTATGATAGTGACACAAGACTTCTACAAATCCATATCATTATTAGATCATAGATGGATTTTTTTTTTTAGCTGGAACTCAAAGTGACATGACTTCTTCCCTATTACAAAATCATGAGGTAACATTATTACTGGCTATTTGATTATGGTGCTTTCCGATGCATTAAAGTCAATCGATGTTAAGATAATCATAGGAAGCAAGCTAAGACTTTTAAATAGGGCAAAACTTAGATCAAGTTAATTATGTCAATTAGGTCCATGGATTGTATGTTTGGCAACCATTGAAAAGTGCTTCTCACACAAATCGAGACAAAACTTCTCTCACATACTTATCTCGGATTACGTAAAATCACTTTCAAACGCTATTCCCAAACATGCACCAACGTGCACTTTCAAAAGCCAATCAGATTGTGCCACCTATATTACATGAAAGAGGATTACATGTAATTCTGATGCATTATATTGATTACATTATATGGTTGACATAGTAATGCAATTGAATGTAATCCTGATTATAACGGATGAAATCAAATCATGTAATCTCCATTATATAGTTTTGGCTATGTAATCTGAATTACAACTTGAATGAATGAACATATAGGTACTTATATCTTTTATAAATCAATATTTATACATTTATATCCTTCATTTTTAATCTTAATAAAATTAAAAAGTTTACTTCACATTTTTTTAATTTTTAATAGATAAAATATAAACTTCATTTCATGATTGCTTGATAACATACCAAACAAATGATATATAATCATTATTCTATTCCATTACATTCCTATCAATTCCCCTAAACCGGCTCTAAACCAAACCGGCTCTAATAAGGGAAGGCCTCCACATGTTTCTCTCAGTTTTGAATGGGAATAATTCAGAGAAGGCAGTTTACATATTTCTGTGGGAGGACGACAACACTACTTCGACAATATCAAATTATTGGCCTTCGGATATTGAACAAATTTGAAGTCAGCAAATTCTAAGAAGGCAGCGTAGGTGTCTATTGCTAAGTCCACAAATTTGAATAACCACTGCTCTCTTGAAGGTTATCGGAATCACATGGCTGGTGCATACAACTAATTTATTTTTTGGTTGCTTTTTTTGCCCTTTTCAATTAATTATTGTGTTGTTTTCTTATTACATAAATCATTTACTGAACATGAAGTGAGTGAAACATATTTAAGTCTATACACTAGTAGAAAAAACGTCATCTGAACCACATAAAAAGAACTTTTTAAATTGCACATTGATACGGTTTAGATAAAAGAGGTTTAAAAGGTCCCATTACATGCAGTTTAAAAAGTGACTTTAAAAAAAAAAAATTACAGCCAGGCGTGGAGGTGCTTATTTTGCACCTGGGTAGAGAGTCATAACTGAGTAAAGTTGAGCATGAACTAATGAAACTCTCATCGTTACTTTAAGTTGAGCAAAGTTACCCTCTCAATAAAAGATTTAAATTCACTCCAGTATAATATCATATGCTTTGATGCAGGATATTAGCAAAACAGAATTAAGAATCAAGTATGGAAATAAGTGGCCACAGGCTCCCATTCAAAAATAAAGCTAGAAAGTAAATAATAACATTTGGAATTATTCATCATCATTGAGAAAATACCACAAAAATCGTACAATCCATATATCAGAACTTTGAAATCGACTAAAGAAAAATCATCCTCCTTAGCTCATGGCGTCGGTGCAGATCTGGAGTATGCAGTGCTCATGACTACAACAGAGTTCAATCATCCTCCTCAGCTCATGGCGTTGACATAGATCTAGAGTGTGGAGTGCTCACAACAATAGTGGACGCAAATCGACATCAATGGGAGCAAATCTAGGCTCCTCAAGATATAAGAGGCGTGGGATGAATAGAGATGGGAAGAAGGGACACCAGCATGCGTAACAGTCAGTTAAGGGCAAGTTAAAGTGAGCGAGCGTCGTGTCGATAGTCAGCTGTGTAGCTACAAGAGTGAGCGTAGTCTCTTGCTGGATATCCACCCTCGACCGACTTGCATAGCATCAACTGCGTAGACGCTAGAGTGAGCGTAGAGAAGAAAGAGAGCACAATGGAGAGAGTGCACAGGTTGGGGTTGAGGGAAGAAGAAAGAGAGAACAATGGAGCTATGAGAGTGAAGAGAAAGCAAAAGCAGATGAAACGAATGAGTCACAGTAGAGAAGGAAAATAGGAACGGGCTGGTTTGAAAATTAAAATTTTAGACTTTTAAGATCACACCTAAGAGAACTCTTTTTAAAATACACCTGATGGGTGCATCTAAAAAGTATAGTTTTTAGACCACACCTGTAAAAAGAACTTTTTTTACATAGCACCTGATGGATGCGTTCTAAAAAGTATAGTTTTTAGACCGCACCTCAAAAAATGTGGTTTTTAGATCGTAGCCTTCAGGTGCGGTCTAAAAAGAGTTCTTTTTAAACCACGTCTCTGAGGTGAGGTTTAAATGAATGAAAATTAGTTTTTATATTTTCAAAAATGCCACCAGTCATATTTTTTCAAAGCTTATCCTCCAAGTACGGTTTAAAAGGGGCGGTCTAAATAAGTTTTTTTTTCTACTAATGATATGTGAGAATGGAATTTGAAAGTGAAGAACATGCTTATAGATTCTATAATGCATATGCTGGTTTTGTTGGATTTAGTGTTAGGAAGGAGTGGGTGAATAAATACAAGACAGATTAGAAGACAATGTTTTGTCCAAAATATGTTTGTTTTCAAAGAAAAGGTTTAAAAAAGTGAATGACTATGAAGGATAAAAAAAACTCGTAAGGATTTAAGAACTTGTTGTTTAACTCAAATGGTTATCAATTGACAAGCAACTAGAAAATAAATAGTTACATGTTTTTTTTTTATGAGATTCAACTTGATGTTAAAACCCAAATAAAAAATATTCTTTGGGCTGATGCAAAAATAGTTATAGATTATTTTTGTTTTAGAGATATGGTATCTTTTGATACTACTTATTGTACAAATTATAATTTGAGACCATTAGCACCGTTTGTTGGATTCAATCACCGCTGGCAAAATGTGATGTACATTTGGTGTTGCATTGTTATATGATGAAACTAATGAATCATTTGAGTAGCTATTTAAAAATTTTATATATGAAGGCCATGTGTGTGGACAGAAACGAAGTACAATAATTACTAATCAAGATTCAATAATGTCAAAAACAATTATAAAAGTTTTTCCTGAATCATATCATTATTTTTATGTTTGGCATCTCTCACAAAATGCTTGCAAGCATGTTGATCATGTTTACAAGAAATCAAATTCTTTGGTTCAGATTTCAAAAGTTGTATATGTGGTTATAGGTACGATACGAGAATGATTTTCTTTATGTATGGGAGTTAATGCTTGACAAGTATGACCTTCATCACTATAAATTGTTGCAAGATTTGTTTGAAAAAGAAAAAAAATCGGCGAAAAGTTCATATCTTTTTCCCCCAAAACATTGATCATGTGAAAACATCATTAGTGGGTACTGGCCAAAAAAAAAAAAAACAAAGAAAGCATCAGTAATGGGAAGAAGGACCATCTTCGACAGGCTGTTTCTCTTCCCCTTCCCTTTGTGCGCCATCGATGGCTGCTGGTTTTCTCCAATCACACTACTGTCAGTTTCTCCTTGGCACAAACAATATCCGCTGCAAACTCCTTACTTCACCGTCCTTGACCACCGTGTCCTCTCCTTGACACATGGATAATTTAATATAGGTGGTGGCAACCATTTCTAAAAAGCACTTTCACATAAGTCGAGACAAAATTCTCTTACATACTTATTTCAGATTGTGTGAAATCACTTTTCAAAAGCTGTTCTCAAACATACCCTTAATCTAAGTTTTATCCTTTTAAATAAATAATACATTCAAATATATCTACCAAAAACTATGGAATGAAATGTATGCATATACCTCCATGCGATAAACAATAATATTCTCCATATGATCAACAAAAAACCAAACGAATTTTATTAGGAACAATTCTTGTTTGGGTTCCCATATAAGCAAACTTAATAATTACTTGGCTCGCTAAAACTTCATTGAATAAACCTTACCCTTCAAAAATTGCGTGCTCATGCAACTGGGAAAGTCAAAGAGGGAAGGAGAGGTGGAAATGGACATTCACGTCAAATTTGTTTAAAATTCTTTGCAGATTTTAGTAAGAAATATGAGCTAAATCGTTCAAAGTATCTCAATGACTATTTGTCCTAAACATTATTCTTATGATCACTCTTAATATTTGTTTTGCCAACAAAAACTCTCTTGTTAAATACAACCAACAAGAGCAACTTAAAAAAAGTACAAATTTAAAAGATGAAATAAATTGAAGTGTCAAAGTTATAACTAAAATCCCATGACGGGAGATAGAAGTTTATGTGATCAGTTCTCTCGTTGTACCACCGTAGGTGAATATTTATATTAGTGGTAGAAACTATTTTTCTAATGTGATTTTTGGTGTACGACGTAAGAATATGAGAAGAGTTTTATTTTAATTTGTATAAATGTAATTTTCCAAGGTTATCATAAACAAGCCCATATGTAGACTTTTGACCCTTGGATGTCTGTTGTAATTTGACTCATAATCTATCTTAAGAATTTCACTCTTTTAAAGTTCCAAATCCCATTGTTGTTCTCTTCAGCCTTAGTTTACAAATTTTGCTTAGAATATTCCTGAAATTAACTAGAAAATACCTTTCTTTCAAACTAATTAATCAATTAAATAAAGAGAATTAATAAAAACAATAGATATTTTAGCTTTTTTATATTACTTTTGTTTAATTGTTTTTATTATATTTTCTCAATAATATCGCTTTTAAACACTATTTTCCACATAAAAATCTCCAATATGAAAATAAAATACATATAAAATTAGGGATTCATTATTATCCAAGTGTGAGCAGTCATAATATAATAAAGTGTTTCTCTTTTTATCATATTTATAAATCGCTTTTAATATATGTTACATTGATTAAGAAAAAATTTAATGTCTTAAAATTTAACAATTATTTAATTTTATTTAATATTTACAAAAATATGAGAGAAAAATTAACCCACTGTAAATAAAGAGTGAAATTATACATTAACATAAAAAATTTATCAAAATGATTTATAAATATAATAAATAGATCATAGACCACACGAGCATCTCATTGCAGGGTCAGCGTATTAAATGCCATATGTATCACAGATAAGAGTTGTATCCAGAGGAATTCATTGCAACGTAATCAACCATGTCCCACCGGAAAAGTGCCTTCATTTACGAGAGACTGAGCCCGGCGGTGACAGAGGCTAATGTCCTCAACTACTTGCCTGAGTTTTCTCTGTAAAATTTGCAGCTCCAACCTCTCAGAATTTCAAGGGATACTCAAAAAACAGAAGAATTCTCAATATTGCTTTGTGATAGTAAATGCTATT
>QFDD01120101.1:0-82390 GCA_006871305.1 Vachellia collinsii
AAGGCCAATATGAGCCATTGGATCAAGTAAATCTCCACCATTCATTGTGTAAGTGGAGTAGGTGGAATAGTAAGTGGAGTTAGGTGGAATAGTGTAAAGTGACATTCTAGAAGGCTAATAAGGGCCATTAGATCGAATAGATCTCCACCGTCCATTGAGGAGGTGGAGTAGTATAAATACCCCCAAGGGGATCACTTGTAAATCATCCATTCAAGCAATAGAGAAGCATTCTCTCATTCTCCTTCTCTCTCTAAGTTTTCTCTCTCTAGTCTTTCCTTAGTTCTCACAACTAAGTCAAGACTTTGTAGGCTTACTAGCAGGTTCCAAGTCCAGAGTTTGGCATAGCTTGCTAGGCCGCACGGTGCTTACATCAAGTAAATCACTGAGCCCGTGACACATGGCAGCACATATGCCAGATAGGTGGGTCCTAGAAATTTAGAGGGCACGAGGGGAGAGCCGAAGAAACCAGAAGGGGAGAGAGGAACTAACCATGAAATAAATAAAATTGCAGGATGTACAAGCATTTGTAGAGAGAGAATTGTGATTTGTAGTTCCAGTATGACGGTGGGAACAGAAGAAATGGAGAGGAATTTTGCAGAAACTTTTTGTTTTGTAACCTCTCAGAGAGAGAGAAGTATGAACCTCAATTTTTGTGGGGAAAATATATGAAAATGGATGGGTATAACTAAAAGAAAAAAAAAGCATAAATAAAATGATAAAGGTATAATTGTCATCTTCGAATTTGCTCCACCTCCCCTTCTAAACCAAACAACAATTATTAAAATATCTCCCTTACCCTCACCTCCCTTTAAACCAAACAAAACTTATAACCTCCCCTCACCTACCTTTAATTAACCCCACCTCCCCTCCTTTACTTTGAACCAAACAAGGCCTTAAAGTGAAGAGAGATTGAAAGATATAGGCACCATGCACCAAGTTATATCACGCATTTGAACATAAAGGATATAAAGAAATTCCAAAGGCACAAAACTCACAAGGTGAATTGCAGATAGTACATAAAGACTCTTTTTCATTGATTTTTCCGCCATAAATCTTATATTTTTAACAATTAAGAAGTTTATCTTTGGTTTTCAAAAAATCTGAATTCCATAACATTGTCTCTTTTTCTTTCTTTCTTTCCTTTTGATTCAAATATCTGATTTCCAGTACTACTAATTAATTTAAATTTGAGCACTATTTGGCCCAGACAATGGGTAGCTTTCCCAACATAACTTTTAATCACAAGGTTCAAAAACTCAACCTTTCTATTGAGTCCTTTTCACTTGGCCAAACCAATATTGGTTTGTTCCTTACTTTATAAAGCAGAAACACATCCTTGATAATTAAAACCTGTTTGAAACTTCTTCATTTTCACTTATTAGAAGCAAGAGGAAAAAAAAAAGGCTCCATCAAGTAGAATTAATAGGAATACCTGTCTTAGGTATGGGAAAAGATGCCACAAGAAAGGAATCGTAAGAATCTGAGATGAGAAGCTAAATCTTGGCTCAAAATTTTTGCAGATACATGGCTTCTGACCGATGTGGGAAATTAAAACAATGAGTACACGCTCCAATGATGACCCTTTTTCATTGGGGAAACAATCTTCCACATTATCCTAAATAAATAAAATAGCCAGGAATCATCACATAAACAATATAACAAGGATTTTTGTCATCACGTATGAGTGTGGGTGTGTTAATGACAAAGATTAATGAGTAACTTCATTGGCATACTGGCATATTCTGAGTGTAAATTATTGACATTTGAAAGACGTAATTTTTTGCCATCAAGAAAACAAGATGAGTCTTCTACCAGGAACGACAAACTCCAACTAAGTATAAATATCAAGAGGACAATTAACTTTACCCAATCTCACAAAAAACAATAAAGAAGAATTGGACTGTAATAAATAGAACGTTACCTTTGCAGTGAGAATAATATCTCTAAGTAGGGCAAACGCATTGTTTTGAAAGAGATATCCTACTGTTTTACAGCTCCATGGGAGTTTGGGATCAATCAGCAAAACTAAAACTTCCAGTAATGACATAGCTGGGGCATTAGATTCCTCGGAAGTCAACAAAAGCTGATCATTCAACTGATACCTGTAAAAACAGAAGGATAATCAAAAGTATCGTTCATATATTAACAAGTAACATAAAAGTATCATCAAAACCTAAGGCAAGGGCGAGGTATTAATGAAGCAGTAGTCTATCATTCACAGTCACAACATATGCGGAACCAAGACAGAACAGAATAACTATAGCATTGATTGATTAGGTCTCATGTCATGGCACAGAATCAAAAGCATCAACTCAGGAGCATAGCAGCATTATCCGCACATGATATTCATTTAAATCTCCAAAGAAGATGACAAGAAATAAAAGGACAAGAGAGCCTATGGGCCAGAACATGAAGAAACCAAAATAAGGCAATCAAGCCAACCTATGATGGTGCATGGCTCGAATACACGTATATATCAATCTCTTCACCCGGTAGTTCACTAAAGCACATGTGGATGAGTAATTCGAACCAGCAAGAAGTATAACAACATCCCCTGTTGCATACGGTCCACCCAGTAAGTTTCATGAAAATACTTCAGCATGAAGGCAGGAATCCAAATTACAAGAACATTTTTTTAAAAAGAAGAAGAAGAAGTCATGAAGAGAGAAAAAAGAACGTTCCATAAATGTCCTCACTGTTGCATGGAAGGCCCAGAAATTTTGAAAATGTGACAGTTTGTGCAGTTACTGAGAGAAGGAAACTAGCAGTGGGTCCCACACAGGAGGGTTCCACAACCCAGTTTCTTTCTCTCATTAACTGCATAGTGTATGATTGCTGCAAAGAGTGCAAATTATGCCTGGCAAGTGTATAATAAGTTAACTAGCAGAAAAGAAAATAGTTATATAAATTTTTTACTGTTATCTTTATTGGTGTGTGGAAATATCAAAGGGGAAATATAGGAGCAACTTTATAAAATGTGCAGAACAATAACCAAGACTAAAAAAATGGGAATAATGAAAATATAAATTAACAATTACCACTATCTTGAGCAAACTGTAGAAGCAGTTGGCATGTCTTCACAAGAATTAAGAAATCATCCAGATTTTCAGCATTAAAGAAGTAAAGCAACTGGCGAAGGAAATCAGAATCTGGACCGAAAGCATTCCTGAATGCACAATAGATGGTATTAATCTACAAAATCTAATCAGGCCAATATAAAACCCAATTATAGTAGTAAATGTGCAATGGTAAAGTGAGATAATATTAGAATTAACTAACTTATCAATGTTTAAAGAAGCTTCAGGAGAGAAAGAAATGAACAATTTTCACTGTTTTCAAACAACAATTCAAAATTATAATCAAACATCACCTGTTTACATTGTGGCAGTGCTTGCCATAGGTTTTATGGAACTGCTCTCGCACCTTAGACTGTTCAGCTAAGACAGCTTTTCGCCCTCTGAAGCATTTCTGTAACAAGAACCAGTTAATCTTTGCAAGATAGTCATGAAGTAATAGTGACTACCAATCCAGATTTATGCACCTGACCAGCAGCAAGCATACATCAATTACAATACATATCAAACCAGAACCTACGTAGGTAAACTCTAAAGTAATGTAATAAAACGTACTGTCTTAATTTAACATGGCTAATGCTAAACACTAAAAATGAACAGTTCCAACAAGTATCAAAAGCATCTTAAATTAAGTGAACTCATTTTCCGGAGAAACAGAAACCGGAATTACTTCACTGCAAAAATATGGCTGGATTGCAGTGATTTTTTTTTTTTATTTTTGCGGTGGGAGGTGGACTGAAGTGATTTTTGCCACAGCATGAATTGCAATACTACAATCTGATTCTGATTGCAGATGAAGACGTCATTTCTGATATAAGGGGTATCGAACATTGGTGAAGCAGCACACATGCTATTCTGGGTTTTTGCACTTTCGTGATCAATAGAATGAGAGACAAAACAACTACAAAGCTTCAATGGAGTATGAACCCAATAGATCTAAATTGCTATAGCCTAATATTACGAAGTTACAATTCTACACCACTGAGGCATGATAAATCAATTAGAGACACAAAATCAATCGCTTTTATCATGGCTCTGCATTGTGTTCCTTCCCGGAGTACAAATTGCAAACAACTGACCAGCTTGATTGTGCTGAGGGCTTCAATTTAAAACAGGCTACGTTAAATAGCACAGACAGTGTACAATTCTTTGCTGTGTAGATGCAATTGACTAGCACTCGCCAGTTAGCACCAGCGATGTGAAGAATGCAGTAGCTTATACTAGCTACCAAACTTGACACATAATTTAGTACTTGAATAAACAGCTATCAGAAACGTGAAGTACACCGATTGTCAGATGGAAACCATTTAAATGCATTCAAAACAAAACCTGAATTTT
The DNA here is from genome assembly GCA_006871305.1 of Vachellia collinsii. NCBI lineage: Eukaryota > Viridiplantae > Streptophyta > Magnoliopsida > Fabales > Fabaceae > Vachellia > Vachellia collinsii. The sequence continues at coordinate 4,413 of QFDD01120101.1, forward strand.
CACTGCAGAAGAGTTTTGCTGGCGCAACCATAAGCGCCGGTTCCGCTCTAATCTCGTCTGCTCTAGGAGCTTTTGCCTATCCCTTTCCTTTGAGCTGCGGCCTCCCAAATCAACACGCTTCCTAGTGGACGGATCGCCGGAGAAGAACATTTTGCTTCTCTGTACGCTTGGCCAACTTACACCCTAATTCACATAATAATAATAACAATCGCAGCAAGCAGCACTACTTAATTTTCAATTAATTTTCAATGACAGCTCTCTTGAGTAAATGGGAAAGTGCTTGGATAAAAAAGTTGCCCTAGAATTGAAGGAGCTGCGAAGCAACTTCTCCGCGAGGTAGTTGGAAAGAAAATTTAGAATATGATATATGATTATGATTTGGGAAAAATAATTTTTTTAAGGGAAATTGAAAATTATGTCCTATGTTAATATGGTTAACAAAGAAGCTTTCCGATGTTTCTCTCACTTTCTCAGCGAGCCTGTGTTGGGGAGGAGGAAGTCCGCTTGATGAGGAACGCAGCACAGTGGCGATCAGCCGGACTATACATGTCAATATGTGTGTGGATATTCGTGTTTTTTCTTTTTTTTCTTTTTTTTTCTTTTTTGCCACAGCGCGCGCGCTCGCACACACGTGTTCATTCCTTTCTTGCAACAAAGGTCGTGTACTCGTGTTCCGTCGTAGCCGTCGTCAACGACGTTACATGGCAGAACTTTCGTCATTTTTATGGGAAAAATTGAATTTCAGTGCTCTATAATTTATTTCAATATTCAAACGCGACCCCGTAACTCAAATTTGCAAATCCCTCCTTCTAATTATTTCATATTCTTCCAAATTATTTGTATCCCATCCTTGCGTGTGTGGCTTACTTGATTTAACGCTAGAAATAACTAGACAACATATTTCGTGAGTACGAGTTTCTATTCAAAAAGGTCATCATCGTAAATATGAATCACGCAATCAAATATTTTAGAAATTAGCAAGTAGACATAGAGAAATATTAAAATTGATCTTCAGTAATTCCAACCAATTTGTCACTGGGTAAGATATAGATCTTTGTAATTTGTATCCAGATCTTGAGTTTTTTCCTTTTTTTTGTTGATGAAAAAATGTCAAAACATGATCAAGAAACGTTGCCCTAGCTGGGTTAGGGCAATTTTTTTTTTTAATCACAGGCCTCTCTTTATTAGAGGTAATAATCTTTGAAACATAATGAGGTATAAAATGTGAGAATATCTTATAATGATGATTTAAATTTTAATTTAACATGTCATGAAAGACTTTATGGCTTGTTTGTCTGGGTCTCAGAATCACTTTTACACAAGTCGAAACAAAACTCCTCTCATATACTTACATTGGATTGCGTACAATCACTTTTTGATAATGTTTGTGCTTTGAGATGGGAGGAAAGATAAAGACACTTAAACTGAAACCTTGGAAACTCGGAAATAAAATGAATTTCACCAAAATGTTTGTGGAATCACCAACAGAGTCCGCAAAACATACGCTTTTGAAGCTTATTACAAATGGAATCCACACAACATATTGCCCAAACAGGAAAAGGAAAAAAAGAATCCACACAACATCCATTCAAAGTGTTGGAATATACAAGTTCACCCATGGTGGATTAGGACCCAAACCCATTTGAATTGGGGTTGAAACGAAAATAAATAAATAATATGGGTCAATATGAGTTATTTTCTCTTTTAATATTTGAATTTCAAAATAAAGTAACCACCGTACGTGATATAAGGGTTATGGGGGAGTTAGCTTTTGATGAGTAAAAAAAAAATGATAACTCCCCCGACTCCAGTCTTCTCTGGATTTCCTATTATTCTCTTCCCTTCCGGTGTATTTGCTGTGCAACGTAATCGGAGTCCGAAATCGATGCTCCGATTCTCGTGTGGGAAAATATACTCGACGGATCTCCAAACTTCACATAACATGCAGGAATGGCTTGCTCTTGAAGCTTTTCATGGGTGAAGAGGCGATCAATCTCTATATTTGGTTGGCCCCTGAGATACGGATTTAAGGCAATCTATCAAGTTATCACGCCATAACTCTGCAAGCAATGAGGATTTGAGTTAACTAACAAACCTGATCACATACTAACTGTTCTGAAAGTTGATTGGTTGTCTCACACACTAACTGTTATATAGCTTACAAATCTGATCACCTAAAGAAGCATGAAGTAAAATGCGGTGGCCGGATCCACTGTAGAGGCTGACTTTAAAGCCATGGCACTTGGATTTGAGTTATCATGGATGACGATCATCTTAGAAGACTTGAAGTTTGAATGGGAAGGTCAAATGAACCTTTATCATGACAACAATTCAGCTATCAACATTGCTCACAATCGGGTTTAGCATGAAAGAACGTAGCACACTGAGGCTAGCCGGCATTTTATCAAAGAGAAACTGGAATGTCGTTATCTGTATCCTTCTTTTGTCCCTACTGGCGACCAAGAGGAAGATATTGCTGCAAATGGATTGTCTTGCATTCATTTTCAGAACTTCCTGGTCATCAAGCAAGGAATGGATAACCGTCTTGAGGAGGAGCGTTAAATGGTGCAAATATTCTGTAATTAATATTGATTTGATTCTATAATTATTAGGACTTTATTTTCCGGCAAAGTGGCAATTATCGGCAATATTACACTCTCCTGTATGTAATCTTTATCTATCTTAGTGAGAAATGATCAACAGCAATTTTCCCTCATTACTAGTCATGCTATAATAATTAGAAAGCTTCTTTATCGATCCAGTGAGCAATATGCTTTGTTTTAGATCTACATATGAGATGAACTCTAAACATTGAAATGTGAACTGAAGCACGTCTTTATTTTATTCTTTTGCCAAACAATCTGAAACACAAATACGGTGGTACAAACGTGACAATGGCGAGTGGGAATGATGTTGGAAGTAGTTCTGGGACAGTGATGGGGTCGTGATGGAGGAGCGGCCACTGAGGAGGCAGGAAAGACTGCGCTGCTGGAGCTACCAGGGCCGAAGAAGATTACTCAATCAGAGTCGAATAATAAAGTGCAGATCTAGCGGGCATTTGAATCTCGTGATCGACGAACATGAAGGTGAACCTGCGATGAGGAGGTGTGCGATATCGAGAGGAAGGAGGAAGGAGAACAACGATCGAAGTTGATGGGCGATAAAGGTGGGGTCGCGAGAGTGGGCTAAGGACGAACTTGGTTGGGCTCCTTCGGCGTCGGAGAAGGAGTCTCCGCCAGCGTGAGACGGGAGGCGAGGCCTCAAAGAATTTGCAGACCGTGGATGCAGTGCTGCCTCCTGCCTTTAATATTAAAACGCTAAATATGCAGAGACAGGTGACGTTTTTTAGCGGGGAAGGTGAAATAAAATTTTTTAAATTATATATATATTCTAAATATTTATATAAGCATTATTAAACTATAATCTTTGATCCTATTTACAGACCGGAGGAAGAAAAAAAATTTCGCCATATTTGTAAGTTATTTCTTTCTATTATTTATATAAATATACAATTTTATTATGTTACTTTAAATTTTTTGGGATATAATATATATTAAATAGAAATATAATTAAAAATTTGTTAAATTTTAAAATAAAGTTGATGAAATTTATTTATTTTTAACTTTATAAAAAATGTTAAAAGTGACTAGTAAATATAAACATTGGAGTATATAATTTTGACTCATTTTTTAGGAAAATTGAAAGAGATTAAATTTAGAAATAATCAACGTTGTATAAACTATAAAGAAAAATATGGTTTTTTTCATAGAGATGCTATAAACAATAAAATAATTTACCAAACACTGCATTCCAAAACTTATTTTTTAACATACTACATTTTGTAAATAAAGTCTACTAAACTTGTTTACGCTAGTTTAGGGAATATTTTTTTTCAAAAAAAAAATTCAGTTGGATCTGAATACCAACATATTCCTTTGCACAAATATCCCCCCAAAACCCCCACGGCCCCCCTCCAAAAACAATTTTTTTTTTTTAAATTCCTCCTAAACCAGTAAAAAAAAATCATTTACAAATTATATATAATTAATCAATTATTTAATGTGGTATAAAATTTATCTTCTCTTCACAAGATGCTATATATTACTATTATAGTTTAGTTTTAATTTTTTTAGAGTCTGTATTAGAAGAAAAATAAGTTTGGTACTTAATATTGTATATAAACTTATGAAGGGAAAATTAATATATATAATTTGTAGTGGGTTTATTTTTTTTTGGCCAATTTAGAAGGATTTAAAAATAATAAAAAAATAATTTTTTTCTTGGAGGGGGCGTTGGAGCTTTGGGGTTAGAGTTGGAAATTAGGGCCGACCCGTTTAGGCCCAAATCCCTACTCCTTTGTCAAGTCCGGCCCTTGAGAGGTCGGGCCGAGGGCCGGCCCATGGGCATGAGGCCCGTTTAAACTTTTTTTTATAAATACAACATTAATTTTAATATCGATACAATTCCCTTACTCAAAAACATAGAAAGTCATATCTAATTATTTAAATAACTACATCGACAGTAATAAATACTTTAAATGTCTTAAACTTAAGTTCACAAATCATACAACATAAGCTTCTTTCTTCATCACTATCTTTAATTACAATGATGGTTGAATTTGACTGAGCTTCATTAGGAATTGGTTCAGAAGGCTCTGCTTTAGTGACGTGAAAAATATCAAGTATTTCATCAGTAACACCACCACCACCACCATCATTTTCGGTCTTTGGCAGAGTTAGATATGAAAATTGTTTTCAGTAATAGTCACATGATTTATAATTAGAAGTAAGAAAATGTTTAAATGTTATTAATGTAATAAATAAAATGATAAAATAAATGTTTACATTCATTCCCCAATTTTACAGATCGACACCTAAGTTTGTCGGTAATTGGCCAGCCTGTGGGTCATGGGTCGGCCCATGGGTCACATGTATATTTAATATGTTTTTATTTTATTCAAATAGATCAAGTTAAAACAATATATTTTTAATTTTGGTCTTTAAAAAGTAGTTTGTATGTGGCAAACAATATAATAAGTTTGATATTAAAATTGGAAAGAATGAGAATTCAATGAATGAAAATATGTATGTGTCTTGCGTTTGTCCTTATATAGCACATACAATAACTGAAAATAAGTATTTGACTTGAAAAAATTTCTTTTACAATTTGAAGGAAAAAGGAATTTGTTATAATATAATACATTAGATAAATGGTAAGAAAAATACATGAAGAATAAAGAATGTTTAAAGTAAAAAAAAAAAAAGGTTAACGGGCTTAAACCAGCCGACCCTTTTAAGCCCTCGGCCCTACAAGGCCAGCCCTTTTGGGCCCTACTCCCTTTTTTTATACTAAATTATAGACTTGACCCATTTTTACGACTCTATTTGGAGTGAAAGGGAATATGGTTTCAACTAATTCATTGAACTCATTCAGTGTGAACGAGTTCAATAGGTCCCACTGATAAATAGTAGTGTTTACATAAATCATTTTACCATCTCATCGTGAACAAATTCAGTGGACCTCATTGATAAAGTGTATTTTTTACATAAATTATTTTACTGTTTATAACATCTTTGTGTAAAAACAGAAAAAGTATACTTGACATGAGTGTAAAGTGAAAGTGGTAAAAACATGAAATTAATTTTGTTAACACTAGAGGTTAGTAGTTTAATTTTTAAAGGCTACAATGTTGTTGTTCTTTTTTTTTTTCAAAAAAATTAAAGTTAAAATATACATTAAATTTATATTAAATTTCAGTTTGATCTTTTAATATTAAAAAATTGACTTTTAATCATTTTATCTTAACACTCTTAATTTTATTTTACAACAAATGATAGCTCATTAAATGTAATCACTAATTTACAATTAGGTGTTAATAAAATATGTTTAAAATTTAAGTATTTAATATAATCATTTTTATATTTTAAAATTTAACAATATTTTGTGATCATTTAAATAGGAAATCACCTCTTATATTTGACGAGTCATAATTTTCCATTAGATGAGACTAATAATGTTAATATAACAAAATTAAAAAAAATACTTTTTAATTTAAGGGATTAAAATGAAATTTGATATAAATTTAAAGAACTAAATGCATAATTTAATAAAAAAAATTAAATAAGCTAAACAAGCCACGTGGACGTGGGAGATTGTTATAAGCTGTGCATGGCACATGGGAGGCCTTGAACAGTGCATCGGAAAAGTGGTGAATGCAGAGGAGAAAATGGATGAACAGTGGAACGTGTTATGATCTGGGGGTATCGTTCTCACTTCTCTTGGCACAAACACGCCTGAAGTTTTAGCTCTGCAGCTTCCTCACTTCCTTGGCTTTAACTCCACACACACACACACACACACACATATTTATCTTATGTAGATACAGGTAATGTCTAAGAATTTTCACCTCGCAACTAATACTAGCATTAGATAAGATTCATTCAAATCCTGTGTCTACGCTTGAACTTCCTTTTTCTGGCTACAAATGGAGGGTGGGTGTGGCAAGCCAACGAAGACGACTGGCGTCCATCCTAACAGCAGCCCCTCTCTATCTTTGCATTTCTCCCTTCCGATCCTTTTTTCCCATTTCTTGGTGCTAAGTGCTCTACTGAAACAAGGTTAATATTCTACTGATGAATGCTAAAGCAAGCTTTGCAACACTCTGACGTAGAGAGTGTGAAAGAGGAAGGGAAGGCAGCAAGAATATCGAGATTTGCGTAATTTTGGTGCTGTCACAGGCTTCAATTTTTACCATGGAAAAATTCCCCATACGAACAAGTAAAATAAATGGGTGTTTGTGACGAGATCTTGAATCTGTCTCATGGACGCAGCCACTAGAACCCCGAAACAAAGCCATAAGCCTACAATTAATAATCCCATTAACTTTTTTTAATCCTTATTTCCACGCCCCGTGACACACAAGAAACATACCATCCCGTGAAACCCCGGCTTCCACGTGTCCCTCCCTCTTCCTTTTCTGCTTCTCATGACGTGAGCCCAGACGGGGCAAAAGGGGCTGCCTTGGGTTGCAGCAAAATCAGCTCCTGGGCTGCCTGCATGTGATCATAATATTTTGTCCTTTTTATCTCTTCATAAATATTGTCCTGCACCTGCCAATGCCATTGCCATCCAATCAAGTCTCCGCACCGACTCGATCGTGAAGCAATAAACCAGTAACTTGGCGCGTGATAGCCGTGCATCCAACCACATGCCACGTGTCCTGATTGAAAACCACAAGTGCTGCCATCGCATCCAATAAAGGCTAAAGAGCCTTAGAGGACGAAGTCTTGGGAAAACTCTCATTTTTATGCGTCCAGGACTTGTTTCGGAGACGATCCAATAAGGCGCTGCAAGAGATGAAAAGAAATCCCAAATCCAACATGAGTGCGTACTCAGCAAGGAAGGAAGTTAACCCAGCGATTGCATTCGCTCAAACACGGTCAATGTCAACCTGACAGATCACTGAGTTTTCTACAATTTAGGAACCAGTTTTGAGAATGCATTAGGCCTAACATTATGGGTCTCTTTCTAACCGATCACCAGAATCCTTCCAAAAGTCGAAATCACAAGCTTCTGTTAAATTTACGATTGTTGATACCACTTGCGTGCTTACCCAGCAACTTCAATTCAATGTTCTATGTCTAAAAGGCACCCTCGTGGTCGCTGTATATATAAAAGCCTTCTCAAAGCCCTGTTTTACAAGGCAGCTAACTATTTTTGCACCAAAATTTGCTTAGATAAAGGGTTAAAGTCACCCTCTTCACGTTTCGCTCATTGCCTTTGCCGCAAATTAATTGCATGGTTACCACAGAACCAGATGCTGATGGGGCCTTTCGATTCCTTTATTAATTTGCGCGATGAATGAATGGTCACGAAGAATAACAACAATAATGCAGAAGTGATGGGGTTAGTTTAGGGGTAGAGGGAGAGAATTAAATAATATCATGTACATGCACAGCATAGGGAGAGGGTCTCTCTCAAGTATTTTCTTGATGTTTGCATCTAATGGAACAGTTTAGATTCCGCCCGTGAATGTGTTATTATATATTCTGTTGTCCCGCTCTCAATATGCGCTCCTTGCTTTGATGGCCACAGAGAGCTAAACAACAAGAAAGAGTCACGGGATCCATTTCTTTTGCATCACAACCACATTCACCTAAATTGACACCTCCATTTTATATTCCTCTCCAACCCCACGTTACTTTGCCCAACTGTTAATGAATTCATATCACTCGATCGCCCTCTCTCCCCGTGTGTGTGTGTGTGTGTGTGGTGTACGTGGACTCCGTACTTGTGCGCTTGTGATGACCTGCGATGAGCGGGAGATCAGGAATGAATCGCAAAAAATAATAAATTAGTAGCAGAAGATGATATGTGTGATTCATGAATTGCCTTCCATCATAGAATATTCGCCAACGACGATGTAAGAACAAATTAAAACATCTGTACATACGCGCCAGACTTGGTCGCTTAATACACTCGATCACACGCATTTTTGGAAGTTGTTTTCTGTGTGTTGCGAGGTTCGTCTACGGGATTATATGTAATACCTTATAATGGTTTTTCAGAAGCTTCATTCGTTGGCAAGTCCTTCTCAGGTGAAACCACCGAGTTGGACGTCGCTTCACTGCGCAAAAATATGCCATAAACACCAATAATTTTGAACTGTTCGTTTTGTGGCCGCTGCCTCCATTTCCTTTTCTTTTTTCGTTTGTTTCATTTATAATTCGTCTCAGTTGACGACAGTCTTCAATTTTTTTTTGACGTCTAAATCCATAGGAACCAACTCTTTTCAGTAGTTAGTCACAAGACACTTGAACTAATTCATGGGATGCAAACTCGCCGGAAGTGTAATAGTTTTAATAGTCACTCGGAAAGGAAAGGAAAGGAAAAGAAAGGGACAGTTTGGCCCCAAAGGATAAAGAAATGACAATAAATGAAAGCACGCACCGTGGTTTCGGCGTGATATTCTTGGAAACCGTAGCCTCACATTCACAGTAGCTGAACAGCTGAACATTGGTCTGAGTGCACTTTCTGAATGTGTTCACAAACACAGAAGAGAAAAATATTTTGAGAGGGCATGAATATGACTAACAGTAATAGACGTCTGATTAGAGAACCCCGGGAGGGAAGGTTATGAGATATTGAGATGAGATACGGTGGACCACAAGCCATTGAATAGATAGATTGAAGAAATAAGCTTATCAGGAAAATGCCCTTGAAGAAAAAGAAACGTCACAGTCAGCTTCAAAACATTTAACGTCCAACGGGAACTTTTAATTAAAACCGTTCAATTCTTTTCTTGATTGCCAAAAAATATTTCATACACGTAAAAGTATCACTTCATTATAATATACATTCATTAGTGAATGTATCAATTGACAATCCTCTGCTCTGCTGCACGGAGTTTAGCCAGTGTTAATAGGCTCAAAAGTGTTTGGGAATATAACATTCTTCTAACAGGACAAAAAAACTCATAACCAGGACTTGACACGTGTCAACCTTGTGCTTGAGAAATGATTCCGAGCCATGTATTTTAGTCATGGTCTGATAGATATAAATAAGAATGCCTGGTTCGTGAATGTCCTTGTAAATGCTTACTTGTTTTAAAGCCTTTGGGAGTTACCTTGTCATTCTTCTAGCCATCTCGGTTGAACTCCATCATTTGTATTTGACACAAAATCTTCTGAAGCTGGAGCTTTTGTTCGTATACAAAGACAACCTTAGGAGCATTATTGTGGTTCCATATTGATACGGACGTTGGTTCAGCCGCTCAGAGACGAAATTCGCAGACTTGGCTCCTTATGGATCTCATTCGCCATTTTCTGTTCATGTGCATTTCTGTGATGCTTTCATTCCATAATATGGGATACGTTGAAGGAAGAAGCCACCCTCACAAGAAGCAGAAGGAAGTTTCTCATGTTTCTGAGCCAGAAGACCCTTCACCTCCTTCAAATCCTCCCACTGTTCCTTCTGATCCATACCCAAATAATCCTGGAGATTCCACTTCAAACTGTATTTTTGATGTACGATCCTTCGGGGCGGTTGGAGATGGTTCAGCTGACGACACACAGGCATTTAGAGCAGCGTGGAAAGCAGCTTGTGCAGTAGACTCAGGAGTTATCTTAGCTCCCGCTAATTACCATTTTAAAATCACTTCAACTATCTTCTCAGGCCCGTGCAAGCCAGGGCTAGTATTTCAGGTAATTATATATGCTTGTTGAATTGCTTACTTTCACATGACATGAGTAATTTTTTTAAAAGAACTCATGGAATTAGATTCTATCCTTCCATGTAGTTCACTGACAGGGGATCGACTGTGAACAGGTGGATGGTACTCTCATGGCACCAGATGGACCAGACTCGTGGCCAGAAGCGGATAGCCGCAATCACTGGCTTGTGTTTTACAGACTTGACCACATGAATTTGAATGGGACAGGAACTATAGATGGCAACGGGGAACAATGGTGGGATCTCCCCTGCAAACCTCACAGGGTAACCGTTTTAACCATTCAGAAGTGCTTTGATTCGACCCATTATCAACTCTCCCCTCAAAGGTTTCTTGCTGAATATATTTCATGTTGAATTAACTAATTCTTATGGTTTGTGAAATGGCATTTCATTTTCAGAGTTCCGATGGAGAAAAGGCGCAGGGACCATGTGTTAGCCCCACAGTAAGTAGTAAACAAGTTAAAATTCAACTCAAGGTTATATTATATTTTATACGCTTGTTTGTAATTGATTGATTGATTCACGACTCTTGTTTGTAGATGATACAGTTCTACATGAGCTCAAACCTAGAGGTGAGTGGACTCAGAATTCAAAACAGTCCTATGTTCCATATGAAGTTCGATGGTTGCGAAGGAGTACTGGTAGACAAGTTGTCAATCTCGTCGCCGAAACTCAGCCCAAACACCGATGGGATTCACCTCGGGAACACCAAGTCCGTTGCGATATACAACTCGATGATAAGCAATGGTGAAAGCTAAGGACTTTGGCATCTTATATTATATACGCTTGTTTGTCAACTAACTTGGAACAACAATGTCCATGATCTGAGCAGGTGACGATTGCATTTCAATTGGACCGGGATGCTCGAATGTGGACATAGAGGGTGTAACTTGTGGTCCTAGCCACGGCATTAGGTATATATACACATATGTATCCTCCACTACCAACTAATCATGTTCATGACTAGTTAGACATCAAAAGCGTTATTAATTGGTGCTGTATCTCGACTGCAATGTCTCTGCTTTCTGCGCTTCTTTCATATACTATGATAGAACACAGAAGTACACAGTTGGGCTTGGAATTTAACTTTCAGATGGCTGTAGAGGGTGGGGGGGGGGGGGAATTAGATTTTGAATAGAAGGCAAAAGCTATGACAAAGTTTCAACTATCTGAGAATGGTTGAATGAAGTGTGTTATATTTGGTGCAGCATTGGGAGCCTCGGGGTACACAATTCACAGGCGTGCGTGTCGAATATAACAGTTCGGAACGCGATGATAAAGGAATCAGACAACGGGGTGAGGATCAAGACGTGGCAGGGAGGGATGGGATCGGTGTGGGGTTTGGGGTTTGAGAACATCCAAATGGAGAACGTGAGGAACTGCATCATAATTGACCAGTATTACTGCATGTCCAAGGGGTGCCTGAACCAGACCTCAGGCGTGCACGTGAGGGATGTGGCGTTCAGGAACATAAAGGGCACTTACGATGTGAGAACCCCTCCCATCCACTTCGCCTGCAGCGACACTGTGGCCTGCACCAACATAACCCTCTCAGAAGTCGAGCTCTTCCCACACGAAGGCCAACTCGTCGACGACCCTTACTGCTGGAATGCCTATGGCACTCAGCAGACCCTCACCATCCCTCCCGTCAATTGCCTCAGGGATGGCCAGCCAGACTCCCTCCCAGAGCTCTCTGCATATGAATGCACCTAACCTAGCTAGTTCATACGCTTTGCTTGCTTTGTAATTTGTATACAGCAACATTTATATATACATCTTATACACCTATTATACCACATCCTTTTGCTTTCTTTTCTTAAGTAACAGATTTTATTGATAAACACCAGATCAAAAGATCAAAGTGCCCTTCTAAGTTAAAAAGGAAAATTGAAAGTGGGTGTAGTATTGAAAGCTTAGGCCTGAGATTTAATTCAGATTTCTCCTTTGCTTCTAGTTTGTTTTATCTTCTCATTTTTTGTTTTTTATATCTTGAAAATAAGATTTTTTTTTTAAAGTTTCAAACCAATTAATCACAAACAGATTGATCAGGGAGTGATGTCGAAGTCTGGATCCTGCAAAAACATCGTACTAGATTTATTCTTCGTAACCAAATTGTCATGGTCTGATCTTATTTTTGCCCCCATTTGCGACTTGAATTTAAAACAAAAGATACCCACGCTAAGTTTATAGCTGTACAATAATATGTTTTGACATGATCAATGATAATCTGGGTTAAAAAAGGAGACCCTAGAAACTTGCAAGAATTTGATTCGAAGAATAATTGACATAGAGGAAAAACCAGGGGGAACCAAATCATTTATAAAGGCATTTCAATCGTTTGACAACAGTAAAAAATCCTTAATCAAAACTCATGCTCCGATTAGGAGTTTGTTAAAAATATAGGCTTAAATTTGAATCTTTTTATTTTAATTGGTTTCATTAAGATTCTCACTATAAAAATAAAAATGGAGCACTCTCCAGTCTCACCCTTCACCTAACATTTTCTTTTAATTCCGTTATCTTTGATGACGGTTGGCTTTTTTTTTTAATTTTTAAACGACACGGTTCATCTTCTTTGTGAAGGGGGTGATTGATGGCGGGGGCACGGTTCATCTTCTTTGTGTGCTAAACCAGGCGCGAAGGCGCTACTGAGGGAACGCCAGCGGAGTGAGGAACGCCATCTGGGGGATCGCTGGTGTGCTTCTCGGCGAGCGGAGGAAGGACTAGAGGATAAGGCGCCATTCTTGAGCTCATCGGAGACGACAACAGAGACCAGAGGTGAAGGCTGTTTTTGCTTCAGGTTTTTCTGCGCGGGGAATCGAGAGCGAGAGGGAGAGAGGAAAGTTGCCTCTGTCTTTTATTTTCTTTGCCCAATCTCGGACCAGAGGACGCGACTCCCTATGTCAGGTGGCGCTCGTCTTCTTCTCCTTCAAGTGGTTCGTCATCATAGGAGGAGTAGGGGCAAGAAAGAGGGAATGAGCCCATCTGCAAGTGCGTGGACTTGGTGGTAGTTGACTTGCCACTTGGGGGACCGTTGGTGTGCTTCTCTTTGCCGGTTGAGTTGCTCTTTGTCTCCAAGCTTGCAAGCCTAAGGACCCTAGGAATGATTTTCTTCCTCGTCAAAATTTCACACTCTCTTCTCCCTTTTATCACTAGTGAAAGGTTTGTTTCGCTGGACGCCTCTTTATCTTTCCTCCCTAGGAACTTTGTTTCTTCCGCTGCAACTTCCTTTTTATGCTTCCTGATGCTTAATTTCTGAAATTACACTTCTTTCCCGTCCTTTTTCTTCACGCGATGGCCTAAGTTAGCATGTGCGTGGTAAATTTTTGGCAGATACGCTTGAGCTGTCAGTGACAAGCTGCATAACTGGGTCTGGACTTGGTGGTAGTTGCCTTGCCGGCTCATCGTGGGTAACTAATGTTTTTGTTATGAGAAAATAAAAAAAATGCCTCAACCTCGAGTCTTGGCAAACTGAAAAATACCCTATGTCATCTATCATTGGTCAGGATATGTTGATTTCCCTGCTACTAGAAACGCTCCCTTACACTCCTTTCTTTGTCCTTGCTGCTAGAAATGCCCCCTTACACTCTATTCTGTCACGGGGCACTCTTGAAACAACAAATGGCGAAACCTTCTCAACTGATTGGTAACACTGGTCAATTTTGGTTTGGAATATATGCTGAATTTATCGGTCTCATTAAAAGCATAGCCTGCCAAAATTTCTCTTGTTTGGAAAATGATTCTCAGAATCAATTTCACACAATCCGAGACAAAACTCTCTCACATACTTACCTCGGATTGTGTGAAACCAAGGTTTCAAACCAAGGTTTTCTTACTTCCCAAACAAGCCCGCCCCATTCTTCCTAGTTCATAAGATTGTGCTTTTATGCATATAACACAAACAATCTGCTAATGAAATTTGCTGGGTAAGTTTAGTATTTTGGAATCAAGTTGATTATAGAGCCAAGTCAATAGTAAAAACAATTGATGCAAATTTTTCTCTAATTGTTCTTTGGTTTTTTTTTCTGGTAGGATAATTGCTATTCCATTTAATCCTTTGAATTGGTCCCTGAATTTGTCATTGAGTTTCTTAAGTGGTGTGGAGGTTGAATTTCCGAGGATCAACCACACTATTAAGCCCTCTGGGGGCTAGGATAGCTGAACTTGGCCCAACTCGGTGGACCTAACTCCAGGCCTAACATTTGGACTGATGGACTGAAATTTGAAGTCAACTATAAGACCTGGTCAAATTTGGCTTGAGCCTGCCAATTTTTTTTCTTTAAGATTTGCATCATATTCATTATTTATTCTCGTTACCTGTATTCTGTTTTATTATTTCTCTATTATCCGGACATGGCAAAATTGTGCCTGCTTACAAAACTGGCCTCCGCGATAAACTGATATTAGATTGACCAAAACTGATTTTGTTGGCAATTCTCAGATGGGAACTGCTGCTGAGAATGTTAATTGTGGCATTGTTCATCATGATAGGATAATCAAGAAGTGTGATGAGATAGTGAAACTAGCGGAAAAATTTATTAGCTTGGAGCAGATGAAGGATCAGTTAGAAATGAATAAAACAAAAGGTGCAGAAAATAGATGCCTGAGGGTTGACGAGGCTAGTACATCTTTTGATTCTGCTGTTGAGTTAGACAAGATGGAAGGACCACAAAGCATGTATGTTCATAGGAACAAGTCAAGAAGACATTCTTCTAGGTTTAGCCGTATTAAAAAATCTCCGATTCAACCTTCAAGAAGGTACAATTTAAGGTCAAAACGTGCACAGGAAAAATCAGATCAGACCCAAACATTCACTCCACGGTTGAATGTTGAGGTAATAACAATTTTTAGGTTTATCTCAAAGGTTTGCTTTGAGGACAGCTTTTGGCCAAAGCACTTGTTACTTGCATGTTTAACTTTTAATGGTTTTAAATGCAAGGATGTGCGAAGACACATTACATATAGATTAAATCAAGAGGAGTCCGAAGTGGTGGAAAGGTGGAGATGTCATCCATTTGGCACAACTGAGGGGGATAATGTAAGGTATGAATTTCTGCTGCCATCTGTCCATTTGATATCATCCGTAGCCCTCACTTATTTATGACATTGCAGATTCGGTGCGACGTCAGTGCAAGACTCTGGTTTGTTGGCCATGGATATTCAGTGCCTTGTTTACAAAGGTCATCGGAATTTGCATAAATTATGGCTAAACAATAATGTTCGTGCTAACTTGTTCTTTATTCATATAAGCATGGTTATCATGTTATGGAAAGCGACTATTAGGATGAAAAATTTAACGTAGTGGCAAACTAGTTTCATAATCTTTTTTGAGCTTTGTACCCAGGTTGTTCACTGTTATGGAGAAATACTGATGAAATGGGCTCGCTGCTACCCTGAGAAGGAATACACTGATTTTTTAATCTCCCCTTATGCAGGGGTATTGGTTCTTAAACCCTTAGTACTATGTGAATAATATTAGAAAATATTGATCAAGATAGTTCCATGGATTTCAGGTTATAGCTTTGGCAAGGTTGAATGGTAGAGATGACCTCTGTTGGGTGAAAAAATTGATGAAGGGTCTCCACAATCGAGTAGGTTTATCATTGGTCGTCATGTAAATAAAGTATTTAATGCGTATGATTTTGCGACCATTTTGTTTAATTTTTTATTCATAGACAACATTCACACACACACACACACACATATTTCTATCTATTGACATCTCAGTTTGTGGAATTCGGTATGGCAGTTACTTTTACCGTGTGTGATAAACCGCCATTACATATTGGCTGTTGCTGATTGTCTTGAGCAAAAAGTGGTTATTTATGATTCCATGAATAGTGGGAGGCACAAAAAAGATGCAGTGAAAGTGGTACGAATTCTCGCTGAAGCTATCATATAGCTGATATAATACGTTTTGGTTTCACCTTTCCAAATCATGTGTTGAATTGGATCCAATAATTTTTACCCAGGGAAATTGGCTGCGGTGGGTTTGTGCCACTGTACTTGGTTATGAGGATTCACACTCATGGGATTTTATTTATCCAAAGGATATTCCCCAGCAAGTAAATGGGTATTGGCATATTTTGATTTTACGCGCACACACTGACCGTCTACAATATTGTTTGATGCAAGTTTTATGATTTCTTTTATTAGTTAGCCTTATTTATTGCTTTATCTTATTGTCATGAAATCCCTCTCTGATGCAGCCATGATTGTGGTGTGTTCGTACTGACATATATGGCCTCCATTATAATGTGCGGCTCAGTTGTACCTTTTTCTACGGTGAGCCAACATGAACCCATGTTAATAAATCAATATTCCATATAAACAGTATAAGGAGCTGCATGCTGGTAAAAAAAGAGTACAAGGATTTGCATTGATCACAAGCTGTGAATGTTGCCGCTCGTATTGAGTTTCATGTAAATCATGCTGGGCTTCATGTAAATAACTATATATATATTTACAGGAGCCACTCCAGATATCTGTACATTTCTTTTATTATTACAAATCTATGTTAATTTTTAGAAATTTACAACGATCTAGAGTTATGTGCATTTCAGGAGGAAATTTGTGGCATTCGGGATCGTGTGCTGGTAGAGTTATCAAAAGGCCAATTAGTTGGGTTTTGACCTTGGCAGCTGACAAATTCACAATATCGGGTTCTAGTTTAAGTCTTATGCGTGTGCGCATATTATGTTATAGATTATATTGTAGTGCCATCATGTTTGGACGAATGACTTTGAAAGTTAATTAATATGCAGGAAAAATGAATTGTCGTAAATCATTCTGTCATTTGTAAAATTGTGTATTTTATATAATTTGCTCAACGGCACTGTCTGGCATATTTTGGGAAATCATGTGATGACATGGAAATAACCTAAGTAAGTCCAACATAAGATATTTTACCACTGGATTTTAGGGAGAATTGGGGATAAGTTTCTCATTGGACAATTAATTTTAGAATGAGACATTTTAAATTATGTAATTAACTTTTTATATTATACAATTGAGATTCCATATCATGTGTAACTAAATTTTCACATTATGTAACTAACTTTTTCGATATACAACTAAATTTCATAATATGCGATTAAACTTCAATAAAGATTTAATAACATGTTTTATTTTTTAATTAATTTCAACCTAGATTTTGTCCCAACACCGCCTGGTTCATGAATTTTTCGTGCTACATATAGTTCAATGTGGACATTCCGCTGACATGGTTTCACACAATTGAGAAGATCGGAGTGATGCTTGCAAAATCAGTTCTCTTTTTAGGGTTCAGGGTTTATTTTAAAAAATGGATCACTTAACCCATTAATTCAGTCATTTTTTTTCTTTTTTATTTGGACAACAATTTTAAAAATTAGTTTGCAAAATAGTTATTACCAAGGACAAAATTAAACAAACCCTAAATTGACTTTAATCAACGCCACCTAATAACTGTAATATTTTAATCAATCAAACACGTGCCAAAAATCCATCAAAAGTCAAAACCCAGACATTCATAAAACATTGGTCTCTCCGATTTTCCTCAGAAATTGCTTTTGGATTGCGCCTTAGGGAAAAAGATTGAAATGTAACAATCATATATTCGGTATGGTAGAAAAGTAATTAGCAGGAAACAGCTAGCAGCTTACACAATGTACGCTACGCAAAAAGATGAAATGCTATCATGCAAGAAGGATCAATGATGCAATGCGCAGATTCACATCAAGACTGAAGTGTTGAGGGATCTACAAGCAACATAGCTCTTTAAGCTGGTTTTAAGTAAAATGTTCAGGAAATACGAAAATATAATCATTAAAATGCAGAGTAGAAGGGGAGAACTGTTCTAAAATACATATATTTACACTTCTCATAATACGATGTCTCAAACCTTTCAACAATAAATAACATCGCACCCCAAAATGTTAAGATCATACAAACAAATCAAAATGCCTGAAACTAATGGTAATTTGATTCTGAAAAAATAAAACTGTTTTCTTTCGACTTTAACACATTTTAAAATAAATAGCGGTTCTACTGCTCCATATGAAATTTATCATGAATATACACCATTGAAAATTTGAAATCACAAGTTACCTATCTGGATTGCTGGAAATACGAACCATGCTCAGGAAAAGCATTCAAAAACCTCACCACGAGATGCGAGGGTAGAACTTGTCCGTGTATGAGCACATGATAGTATTTGTCTATCAAGGACAACACAGCTTTTTGCTCGTCAATGTCTATCAAGCGACCTGTATGTCCAGCAAGACCGCGGCAGATGGTTTAAAACACATTTTTCATCAAAAGTCACGAACATAAAATCCCAAAAACAAGTCATTTTTAATCACTCTCTGAAAGCAACTTCTAAGCATACATCATATTTGTTGATTTTTTTGACTGAGAATAATTTTGATTGAATAAATGAATTCAAGTTAACTATGATTATGCTAAAACCAAATAAAAATGTATTCCTGTACATTAAGCCTTACCTAAATCTGTCTCCGGTTCTTGGTCTTCCACATCTCCCTCTTCAATGATTGAACTATTTTCCAATGCCTCGGCAGCTTTAGCATACCTATCAAGAAATTCTTCTTCTGTTTCTTCATATTCCTCAGCCTCGGAGTCCTGCAAATCATAATGATTTTTTTTTTGTTTATAAATCAAGCAAGAAAAAAAAGGAGTAAATAAGAAAACAAAGCATGATGCGCAAAAAACAGTTGCTAAGGAACATAATAGCAAAGGATCGAAGGGTCATTTAGGGTTACTTGTCTTGAATCATTGATCAATCATCTAGAAGACGCTTTCAAGTTTCACCAGGTATCATATACTTCTAAGTAAAGGCCCTAGTTGGCGACACACACATACACAGAGGAGAAAAAAAGGTAGGAGGCCCCCTAACCTCAGAATGGGCTAATGTGCTACAGACAATACTTCGAAAAGATGTGAGATATAAATGAAGAACCTAGAAAGGCAAACCTCATCATCATCATCATCGTCTAAGTCACTGTCACTGTCCTCATCGTCCTCATCATTTTCAGATTCTTCAGCTTCTTCCTCTCCTTTCCCTTCCTGCACTACTTTCAATCGCACAGATACATCTAAAAGTTTAATAAAGCAGTCCTGCAAAGAAACAGCGCCTGACTTCCCTTGTCTCAAAAGTTGCTCAATCAACTTGGCCAGCGTCATCACTAACAATCACCAAGAATATAAATAAAGATCAAACAAAATTTAGCAGCATCCTCATTTCAGAATTCCCAAAAAATAAAAATCACACAGTTGATGCAAATAGATTTGACCATATAGAATGATTTAGGCAAGATGAGGAGCAAAACTACAGACAGAAGCAATACAATGGAGTCAATTTATGATACTGCTCAGTCAAAGCACATAAATTGATCAAAATAAGGTCTGAAAGCAAACTACTTACCAATTAACTTCATATCAGATTCGGTAGTCAGACCAGCCTCAGAAGAGCTATTGGATACATGACACAAAGCAGATGCCCAAATTGCAACGCCTCCCTCTTCACCCTTCTCCAGAATACCCTCCACAGGATCAGGATAACACAAGTAGCATGAGGAAATTGCAAGCAATAAAGGTTTCCACAGTGAGCATGGTTTGCTTTGAACTTCTCTGAAACGAGTGAAGGCTGCCCGACTAAAAGCAACAGCCAATGACTGCTTTATACTTTCAGTTTCAAGTGTGTAGGTTGGACAATGTAATAGTAAATGAACACAAGAGCAAGCTCTCCATGTTGCAGATGGATATTGCAAAATAGCCTCGCTAATGAAAGCAGAAATGCTCTCTATAACTGAACGTTCAGGTACAGGAGGAGCTGGAGGGGATGGCATCTGTTTCACAAGAAAGTGTTTCAGCCGATACTTCTGATCTAGATTTATAACTTCCTTAATGCAATCAAAAATTGATAAATCCTCCGATTCTTCCCAAGCATGCCATTCTGCAACGATATCGGCCCAAACTGACAGCAACTCCATTACTTTAAGTTCTTGAATCAAATGATCTCCAGTAATTGACAGCATAACGAATCGAAGCAATGTAGACAGATCTTCTATGCATGATGAAGGGGTAGAATGATGCCCTTGTTGATCCTTTTTACAATCAAACATGATAAGACATTTTTTAATGAAAGTTAAAGAATGTTAAAATATGATGCAAAGGATTGATTAAGGAAAGGTTTCCATCATCAGACAACAATAGAGAAGTCTAATCAGTTCGAAACATATCGCATAAAAAGTTATAAAACTCTGCATTTGAGATGGTGCATCTGGCAAAGCACAAATGAACCTTGTAAGAAAGTATGAAAATATTTGAGGATTTTCAAGAACAAAAAGAAAGTCCTGGCAACATTAAGTGATATCAACAGTTATCTAAGGTTTGGGGCATTAACCTAGAAAAATAAAAGCCAAATCCAATTTTAGAAGGAACTGGAACTAACCACTGTGTATAGAGGTGCAAGCCAAGCCTGCTGCAAGAGTTCAGCAAAGGCTCCACAAATTGCAGCCTGGCCAGAAGCCCATTTTTCAGGAGACAGGTTTGAATCTGATTTTAACTCTCCAGGCTTAAAACTTTCCCAAGTATGAGCCATCACTGCCAGTGCCGCAAATGCACATACTACCACCTATTTTTGAGAGATACTCCGATCAAACATAGTAATCATTACCACTAACTGTTGTTGGCATCTTCAGATTTAAATTCTTTATATCAATATGCTTTCAATTAATTGATATTAGTTATTACTCTAGAAATAACGAGTAGAAGTTATTATCATCCAGCAACAAACAAATAATGACCAGTAAATACCTGAGGCCAAGGCTCCATATTGGGGAATATGCATTTTGAGACTTCACCAACTAGAGATGAGACAAGAAATGGGATATGAATTGCAATTTTCTCATCTCCAGCTTCTATCACAGAAGTAAGAAGCTGATATAAGATGGAGCTCTCACTATCATCACTTCCAATATTGCCAATTACTACTTGGAGAAGAGGCAGCCAATCAGGTGGCATGTAGTCATTCTGAAAAGAAGAGATAGCTGTGTGACAAATAAGAAGAATATTACACATTCATGCCCACAATGAAACAGGGATCCAGAAAATCACATCAATGAGTGTAACAATTGCCCCTGCAGCAGAAAACCGCACAGGATAGCAAGATAGATCCTGCTTATCTGGCATGACCAATGCCTTGAGCAATTGAGAATATACATCAGCACTCATCTCCTGAAATAAGATAGAAACTAAGTAGGATTTATCCAAAATGTGTTGAAAATTATCATCACATAAAAGTCAGAAAAAAGCATAAAGCTACAATATATTTGTAAACGCTTATGAAAGTATGATCAAGGAATTGTATTACTTCTGGTAGACAGGAAGCCAGTTCTCCAAGTACCCAGTTTGCACTTGCAACCAAATATGGTAGGCACACAGCCAAAGTATACAATGGTAGAATCCGCGTTTTAACCAGACTTGTTATATAATGAGGTTCTTGCTCCCTCAGAAACTGTATAAGCAAAAGCAGAAAGTCAATTTTCTGTTGTGAATCCAAATCCAGAAACTGGCCATTGGGTGAAAAAATGGTAAGATGTCCTTACATCTTGTAAGCCACCATATGATATCAGAACGCCAAAGTAACTGCCATGGTTCATGTCATAGCAATAATCAGATATGATAAAAACAATGATTGACCTATTGAAAGTATATTTAAAAGAAAGAAAAAGAAAAATCAATAATCTAATACAGACACACATGAACCATTTAAAGAAACTCACTCATTCAGGATCCTGTCTTGAGACCAATTAGAATTGGAAGGAATGGGAAATTTAGACAAAAATGGAAGCACCAACAACTCCCCCATGGTGCGGAGATGATTGCTTCTCTTTTTCTTGTCACCTTTTTTACGTTTTGTTGAAGCTGATAAACTCTCATTGGCAGCTGCTAATGGAGGCCCCTGTAAGAATTAATGGCAAAATGAGACATAGTAATAACAAAATAGCATAGTCCAATGAACTTTCATCAGGTGGTGACCTTTGACATTGAAATAACTCCAAGTAAATTCATTGCACTTTTTCTGGCTGTGAATAAATCCCCTCTCAATCCAGAAATTTCATCCTGAATTAACCAAAAAAAAAAGGAGAGAGTTTATAAATAACTAGGAAAAATGTAAAATTGTGACAAAAAGATCATTACGTTTCATACAATTTCTGATGGGTGGTTCTTTCGAAGATACTCATCTGCATCTTCTTCCCACTCCGACACATCCTATGCAAAACAATTTCATCATAAACTCAAAATCGCCCTCATTAAGCAACACAATATAACTGGCTAATAATAAAGAAATCTCAATGAAGTTTGCAAATTTCCCTTTCATTTAAAGCTTTCTAACTGTTCTTCACCAAAAAGAAAAAAAGATTTCTAACCTTCTCATTCATCACCAATGCTGGGAAGATAGCAGAGTCCAACAGAAACATAAAATGTGGTGAAACTAGCCGCCATCCCTGTAAATGAACCATATAAAAGTTGAGTATTTCAGTGAAGATATAGATCACGGACAGGGCAGTTCTAACAATTGAAACTGCTTTTTAAAACAACTATAATTTGTTATCTAAAATTAGAACCTGCAAATACAAAAACTACTATGATGAAACTTACCGGCCCAGTCTCCAGTACATGTGAAATTACATCAAATCCTAAGGACAATATCCTCTCTAACATGAAATCAAGTTTCTGCAAAAGAAACATAACTACATAAATTAGTCATCCCAAAAAAGCAGGAAACACAATAATTAACAGTAAGGAAAACTCAAGTCCAGAATCACAGAGAAAAATTGCCAAAACACACAATGCAGTAACATCATGATATAACATCAGGAGACTGGAAAACGATGGTGGGTTGAAATTATATCAATTAAGTTTTTTCATGAGCAATAATATCAAAATGCAGGCAGCCAAATAATTGGAAAAGGATAAACATTGCATTGTTCAAGGTATCAAGTTAACCACTGCCACAGTAATAAGAGGAAGTATTAAAGAACTTATCTTACACTGATATTCTTGCTAAAATTGACAATGTTTAGAACACAGTTAAGGATTTCTGGCATTAACCTGAAAATGGAAGCAATGTATTTCCAATTCAATGTATGTCAACAAAAATAATTACATTCAATAAACAAAAGTTATTAAGCACCATATTACTTATCAGAATGCTTCCGGTGACGGGTGATAAGGGAAGAGAAAATAAGTAGACTTCTTTTTCCTGTCTTCAGTCTTGACAAGTATCCATCTTCTAAAGCAACGACACAATCAAATCTCAGAGAACCCAAAATGCTAATCAGGTCACGAGTGAATGAAGGCAGTAGAGGGACTAAAGTAGAAGGGATATACGACCTTATCTACAAGGGTTTCAAATGATTTACAATAGAAGTGAGGAAAGGAAGTCAAGAGAATATTTATAAAAAAATTGAGGATGAACCCAAAAAATAACAAAAGAAAAGAAACAGCAAGAGCTATGGCAAGGGTCAAATAGCATGAAACAACAGAGAAAACTGAATCACAAGAGTTAATAATAATCCCTTGCACAGGGAAGGACCAATGGCCCATCAGCTTTAAGTTAACTGAGAGTAAACTATGAATTTGCTCTCAGCTTATGAATCTACTCGCCTATACAAGAAAGGGAAGCATATGTTGTCTGGTCTCATAATGACTATCATGCCATTATGGCAGAAGAATGTTAAATGGGACAAGTGCGGACCAAAAACTAGTTGCGTCCAGAACCAACTATAACATCCAGGAAAGAGGACTTATCGTAAATAGATTATTCCAAAGTAGCATTATTGCAAGTAAGGTAGGAGGCAGAAGACCGATGCAACATGTTATATTAAAAAAATTTGTAGGATTTGGATCCACTCTGATTGAATAGTTATGAAATGCTTGCAGATACTGACTGATTTATAGATTCTTGTTCATCCAATATATAGATATCAAACCATTACTTACAGCAAAATGTAGGCATTTGCAGACAGTGAGAAGGATTTTCTCTGTTTCTATATCTGCTCTGTCATGGGCTGCTAAAGCCTGATTCACATAAAATCAGAGATGCACAGCTCATAAGACATGAAAGCAAAACAAAGAGGAAACGCAGAATACCTTTTTAACAAATTGATGGAATAATTCAAGCAAGGGCACAAGAATTTCTGCAGATATAAGCTCCAGCTGAGGTGGTACTGGCTCCTTGGCAACTTTAGGATTCAGAAAGTACTGTAAGTTGAAATATTCGAAGTTTAATTTTGGCCAAAACATGAAAAGAACATCATATACAATTGCTGCCACAATTTCACGCTTCTCAAATTTTTCGCACAGGTAATGTAAATATAAAAGCTTTTAAATAAAGTCTAGGAAGTCTGACTATTCATCAAGACATTAAGAAACGGATTAGCATCAGAGCACAGACAACTAACGGGATGCAAACACATGATGTGAATTAAATCTGCAAAAGAAATTTTTTATATACTGAAATAAATTAAAAGCAAAATATTATTTCAGATCACATAATTGGCAGAAACTACTCCAGATATTTAAGATCATACAATTAGGTTTTACACAACATGGAAGGGTCATTTTCTTGTAAAACAAATTTTTTGTAATAGATGCAATACCAAAATAATAAGATGGGGGAAAGAAAAAGGCAGATCCAAAATCATGCAAGCAAATATATTGAGCACCTGGAAAGGTCTAAGAAGTGCGTGAAGAATGATTAGGGCATTGATGGTGTTCCACTTAGAATTTAAACTGTTAACAAGATTGCTATTTTGAATAGCAGAACGAAGATTAGGCACAAGATCTGGCCACAAATTCTCCTTAACAAACTCAGCAACAGCGATCACCCGGAACTGCCACCAATGTAAAGCTCAAATATATAAGCAATCTTACTAAAAGGATGCAATAAGCAAACACGATTGAGCAATACAAACGAAGTATACATACCACTTCAACTAAAATTTTCAGAATAGAGGGTTGAACTTGAAGCAAAGCTTGAATCAGCTGATCCTTAAACTCCTTGCTCACCTTGGAAGATGCACGGTCACTCTCAATGTTCCGCCGAGTGAAGTTCTTTAGGTACGCAGCAGCAGAAACATTCAGACCTCGGCTTTCCCCTCCTATAAATATGCGACAAAAAACAATTCAGATTGAGACGGGGAATGAACGAATTGATAATACATAGGCTCTAATAGAAGAATTACATTAAGGGATCCTTCTAAATAGATGTTAACATTCCATCCTGCGGTCAAGGTCAGTAGCT
This sequence comes from Vachellia collinsii, assembly GCA_006871305.1. Taxonomy (NCBI): domain Eukaryota; kingdom Viridiplantae; phylum Streptophyta; class Magnoliopsida; order Fabales; family Fabaceae; genus Vachellia; species Vachellia collinsii. The sequence goes on from QFDD01120101.1 coordinate 29,953, forward strand.
CACGGCCATGACTATAAACCGAAGGTTCTTTGACACATGGAACTAAAGCGCCATATCTTTTAAATGAGCAACAAAATTAAATTACGAATTTCAGAGTTCAGAACTTGGAAATGGAAAAAAAAAAAATGAACCTGAGGCAATGGAGAGCAAATAGAAAGGGAAGTTTGGGTTAACAGAAAGACGATCGAGCGAATCGGTGGCAACACGAATTGCGTTGTCGTCTGAACTGAGTGTCTGCTGAAGCAGCTGAGCGATCTGCGTAACCTCATCCATGCTCTCGGATTTGTCACTGAAACTCTTGCCGCGAAAACCCTACAAGTCTTCTTCAGAAGCCGTTGGCGGGAAAATTAATATCCCGTGGGACACATTTATATACGGAGCCTTTTGGAAGTTTGGACTCGTCCTTTCGGGTGGATACTGATGACCAACAGAATTTTGAAGGGTCAAAAAGGAAAACGAAATCATAGCGACGTGAGATGGAGATGCGGGGTATCGAACCCCGTACCTCTCGCATGCAAAGCGAGCGCTCTACCGTTTGAGCTACATCCCCAAGCTGCTAATAAACACAACTACAATAATTGATCCTGATAGAAGCAGAAATTCATGCATGATTATTTAAAATAAGTTATTTTTCTGAGTTAAGCTAACTTTTAGTCCTCATAATTTCTCTCAATTTGGATTTTGGTCCCCATAGTTTTAAAGTTTTTTGGTTTTAGTCCGTTTCACAACGTTATTCTCTATAATTTTAAAAGCATCTAAATCCGAAGTTAACGCCGTTAAAGTTGCTGACATATCACTAATACCGTTATCATTACTGACGTGGTATGATGATTGGATATGGTCAATGCTTACGTAAACTGGTCAAATCTACTTTTGGTTCCTGTAGTTTGCCCTGATTTAGGTTTTGATTCTTGAAGTTTAAAAGTTTTGGTTTTAATTCTTGAAATTTATTCTGTCGAAAAATGTTAGTCCCCATAGTTTTAAAAGGACTTAAACCAAATATTAACACCGTTAATTTTGTTTATTAATTATTGACTCTATTAATTATGGTGAACTACTTTAATAACCCAAAAATATTACATTTCACTCTTAATAAATAACTAACTCCATTGAACTCACAACTATAGAACTCAACAGTTACACCTATTTGTTTGACACTAAATTTTGATTCTACCGTTCGAAAAGGAACTTCTGCTCTAATAATTCAATCTCCGTGTCAAAATATATAATAAAGACGTTGCTGAAATTGAGATCTCATTTAAAGAGAAATATATATAATATGTTGAGTTTTTTTTGTATATTATATTAATGATTCAATTGCAAGGACCATGTCCCACATGTTATATTTTGTAGAATCTGACTCATTTTCTCATTGAGTGAAAAGTACGAAATAAATAAAATTGATTTTTTATTTTTTCATTTTCTCATTAAATACCTTGACATGGAGACGAAATTGTTAGAGCGGATGTTTTTTTTTCAAAAGGCATAATAAAAATATAATGTTAAACAAGTAGGCGTTACTTGTTGAGTTCTATGATGGTAAACTCAATAGAGTCAATTATTTATTAAGACTGTAATGTAAGATTTTTGGGTTATTAAGCTATTTCACCATAATTAATAGAGTCAGTGACTCATAAGCAATATTAATGGTGTTAATATTTAGTTTGAGTCATTTTAAAACTATTGAGACTAACATTTTTCGACAGAGTAAATTTCAAGGATAAAAAATAAAACTTTTAAATTTCAGGGACCAAAACCTAAATCAGGGTAAACTATTGGGGACTAAAAGTAAGTTTGACCATTTCACGTAAGCATTGGCCATATTCAGTTATCATGCCATGTTAGCAAAGATAACAGTATTAGTAACACGTCGCAACTTTAATGGCGTTAACTTTGGATTTTGGTCATTTTAAAATCATAGAGACTAATGGTATGAAACGGATTAAACTTTAGGGACCAAAAACAAAACTTTGAAGCTATAGTGACCAAAACCCAAATTGAGGGAAACCATGAGGACAAAAAATTAGTTTAACCCTTTTTTTTGGCCCAATTATCTTTACTTGTGTAAACATAATTCTGAGCATTTGACAAACAAACCTTAAGCCTGCACGGTGAGCTTTCGCTCTTGGGCCATGGATACACATCACCGGAAGTCGACAACATTTGGCAAGATTTTTGGGGTAAATTATCGCTGTTGAGGATCCAAGCATGTTCCCTTAGTTACATACAGCGAGGTGCTGAGGTGAACTATCCAATCATGGCAGCTCCCAAGCAGAGGATCATCAAGAAGCTCAACATGGTGTACCAAGACGAGAGAGACTCTGGAGGTGGCCACCCGCCTTCTCGGGTTCTCTCCATTGTGGGTCCAAACAAGAAAGTGTGTTGAATTAATTTGGAGAATCAGGAGCTTTTGGTAATCCTTGACATGTAAAGACTAAATTTAAACACCAGATATAATGAAGGCATATATTTCCGGTGCAGTGACAAAGGAGGGAATTTGGGTTTTTTTACACATAAACTACAACCAGTAAATTAATTTTCCTAAACCCTACACTTTAAAATTTATTTATCAATATACTACACTTTGTCAATGAAACCTATTAAACTACTGACAAAGCTCTGAACTTATTTATAGTTCAAGCAATAATTTTTTTTTAAATATTGTTTGAAACCTGTTCAAGAGTTCTAAATTATCTCCCCCGCCCCAACGCCCCCTCCCTTTGAAAAAACTATTATTTTTTTTCAAATGCTCCAAAACGAGCCTAAAATAGATACATAAACCTCATACAAATTATATATAATTAATCAATCATTTAATGTGTTATAAAATTTATCTTTCCACCACAAATTGATATGTATTATTAAAAGTTTATAAAAAATCAATTTATGTGTAATATCAAACATCAAACTTACATTCCTTTTAATATAGGCTATAAATAAATTACAAATGAATTATATTAATAGTACATAACAATTTGCCGTGAGAAAATAAATTTTATGCCACATTAAATAATTGATTAATTACATATAATCTGTAGAGGGTTTATTTTTTTGGACCAATTTGGGAGTATTTAAAAAATAAAAAAAATAACAGTTTTTTTTAGGGGAGGGGGCGTTGGGGAGAGATAATTTTTGGGGTGGGGATAATTGCTTGAATGAATTCTAAACAATATTTAAAAAAAATTATTGCCTAAACTCGTTCACAGTGTTTACAGGGCTATGTTAATGGCCCCCACTCATAGAGTGTAGTATGGCAGTAACTAATTTTAAGAGTGTAGGGTTTAAAAAAATTAATTTATTTTTTTATAGTATGTGTGTGAAAAAACCGGTAATTTGCTATGCCTAAAAAAGGTCTAAATCGGAAGCTTTTTAGGTATGGGTAAATGAATTGTTGGATAAAGCTGAGTAAGTTTCATGTACCCTGCTACAACTACTTGCATCTCTGCTGTGCTGGAGGCATCGAAATTCAAGACGGAGCACGTAGAACTATAAGGGCCCGTTTGGTACGTTGGAATTGATTTTGATGGAAATGGAAATGGATATGGATATGGAGATAGATATGGAATTTAAAAGTACGTTTGGTACATCATGGAAATGGAACCTAATTTTTATATAAAAAGACCAAAATACCCTTTTAAATTTAAAATTTTAAAAATCTTCTCAAACAGGAAAAAAAAAAATTTGCCCAGATTCGATGAACCCAGGACGCCGATCGACCACGACGGCCAAAGCATGGAGCATGGGTCGCCGTCGCCGTTGCCAAAGCAAGAAGAAAATCTTCGTCTGTATTGATTTACGTATTCCATCATTGCACAAACAATTAATGGGGATTTTAAGGAAGAGCTGGGATGGAAGAATGCAGTGCTCTATGTCAGGGAATGAAATGTCAATGGCGGTGAGAAAAGAAATAGGGTCGATTTGAAAGAGGGAAGCCACCTCAAAGACCTTGGTCAGTGTAAACAGTGTAACGGAAGGGGCATTACGGGAGTTGGAGTTCGAGCAAGGCATGGAGGTCCGACGAGCTTCTCCGTTGTGTATTGCCATCAGAGGTATGGTGTGGGGCTCGTCGAAGGTGGGGTGTGGGTCTCGTCGGAAGTGGAGAGAAGATCGTCAATGACGGGGAAGAAGGTTGCCGACAGTGGGGTGTGAAGGTCACCGGCGGTTGGTGGGTGGGTGGGTAGGAGGGAAGACATCTCCGATGGGTAAGGATAGGGAGGTGGGTCAGTGATGGGCTGAGGCTAAAAATGAGAAATGGGGATATGGAAATGATTTCTTTGGGTCATGAGATGGAAATGAATTCAACCATTTTTGGTTGAATTGAGTTCCATGTGGAAATGGAATTTGACAAACCAAACATGAGAAGAGCATGGAAATGAGCTCCAATTCCATTTCCATGGAACCAATTCCAAGGTACCAAACAAGCCATAAAAGGCCACGCATCCCAGCGACGACTCGCTGGATGAGCGTTTACAAAAGGAACTCGTTATTCAGTCGCTTTTCATCATTTTTTCAACAAGTGGATCCCAGCAAGCCCTGGCCCGCGTCCAACCTTCAAAAGCTGTTCGGACTGTGCGAGTAAATTACGGACCTTTCTGTACCTTTTTATGTAAAAAAAAATAAAATATAACTGGGAACGCAAATTCACTCTTCTTCTATTTCTTTCTTTCCTTCTTTTTTTTTTTGCCCCAACCCGTCTTCTATTTCAGCTCCTACTGTTGCCTGCCTGCCTGCTCTCTGCCCTAACCTTAGAGAGAATTAAGATGCAGCAGCCTGAGCTCCTGGAACCACTCTCCATCTTCAAAATTGTTGTTATCCTAATAACCCTGCAACTGCAAGCTATTCCCATTTCTACTCTCTCTGCCTGCAGGAATTTCTGTGGCAGCATTCCCATAAGCTACCCATTTGGCCTTGACGATGGTTGTGGGGCGCCCCAGTTTAGGCACATGTTTAACTGCACCAATGACTTGTTCTTTCAAACGCCTTCAGGTGCTTACAAGGTTCAGTCCATTGACTACGACAAGAAATCTGTGGTGATCTATGACCCTGCAATGTCTACCTGCTCCATTCTTCAGCCTCACCATGACTTCGTCATGACGGATGTTCAGTCAGCCATAATTCCACCGTCACAGGACACTGTTTTCGCACTCCTTAATTGCTCTATCGACTCCCCTGTTCTCAACCATTATAAGTACCTCTGCTTCAACTTCTCAGGTCACTCCTGCGACGAGCTCTATGGGTCCTGCAATGCCTTTCGTGTGTTCCACCTGTTGACGAATAGCTCACCACCTTGTTGTTTTACAAGTTACAACACGGTGAAGTTTATGAGCATGAACATCTTGGACTGTACACATTATACTTCACTGTTTAACATAGATGGCCTGAAGGGAATTGGCCCTCTGGACTGGGTTTATGGGATCAAGCTGTCTTTTAGTGTGCCGGATACTGGCTGCGAGAGATGCAGGAAGTCTGGTGGTGCGTGTGGGTTTGATACTGATACTGAAGGTCTACTCTGCCTCTGCTCTAGTACCACCAATTCTACTATGGAATGTGGTGAGTAAGCTGCGTGAACTGCGAACACGTGTGGTATTGTTAGACTTGTAAGGTGCTTTGATTTGAATGGCACGGTACTTACTTAGTGTATGTTTTTGCATTGTCAGCCGCGGGTACGGGTAGCATGATGGCAAGTGGAGAGAGCAATGCTCCAAGGGCACTTTACCAATTAGCAATGACTCTTGGATCGTTTCTTTACATGGTAATGAGGTTCATTTAAGAGTTTGAACTTTAATTATCCCTCGCTCTTATTGTTGGTAGGCTTTCTGTGTTTATTGGTTTGTGATATGCTTCTTTGAGAACCCAGAATCCAGAATGGCATTGACAGTGATAGAGTTGGCAAGTTCTTGCGTGGCATACAAAAAAAAAAAAAGGACTGCCAAAAACGGTCACACATGCAACTTCGTGTGGCATGCTGCACAATGAGCATGAGCTTTGCTCCTTACTTTCCCCCCAAATTTCAGTGGCACATGTCAAACTCCCTAATAGGAAAACTGGATTTTATCCTTTGAAACTGGTGTTTTTAATAGAAGAAATAGTACATTAATCTCAAAATATGACCAAATATTTTTTTTTTTTGGGAGAATGTTTACACATGCAACCAGAATTGCTTTTGTTTTGAACTGTCTAGCTAGCAAGTGATTTCGCTTTTTTCTGAAGAAATTGGACCCCTCCTTTATGGAAGCATGACTGAGCTTTGTTATTGGGATCCAAATTAGCTTCCCAAACCTTAGGTATTGTTTGGTTGGGGGGGGGTTTTGGAGGGGGCTTAGGGTAGGTAAAGGGTGTGATGGGAATAAGTGTGTTTAGTTGGGAAAAATGAGGAGAGGTGAGGTGCCAATTTTTATCCTTCTTTAGATGGGTGAGAAAGTTGAGGTTTAAATATGACTAAAATATACATGTTAATTTTACAATATTTCAACATTGCCCTTTTCATTAAAAACCCTTTGTCTTTAGCAAAGCCAACCATAAAAAATAACTTCCTGCTTATTCTCTGCAAAAGTTAATGATTGATGAGGATCAAGCTCTTCAGCAACCTCGTGGGATTTCGATTTTGACGCTGTTATCGCTTCCTCTTGCTTAGCCTTGGCGGCCAACTATTTAATGATCAAGAACGCTCCAAGAGCTTCAGCAGCAATGACGGCCAGGATTTTATTTTGGTCAGATTAAGAATTCCATACCAATTAGCTCAACAGTCAACGAAAAATTTCAAACTCGTTTTATTTTTTTTTTTCCAATACATTTTCTTGACCAAAACTTTAATTGTTATTTTTGTCACCGATCTAGGGAAATTTAGCTGTTGTTAAACATCATTTGTAATAATTTATTAATAATAAAATTTAAAAAACAGTAAGTGAAAGTAACGTTCACCGATTGACAATATTACAGTAAGTAACGTTCACCGATTTTTGTATTTAAAAAACAATTATACCCTTACCATAAATAAAATGATAAGGATATAATTGTCAATTTAAAATTTTTTCCCCTCACCTCCTCTTCTGAATTAAACAACAATTATTAAAATATCTCTCATACCCTCACCTTTATTTGAACTAAAATCATAACTTCCCTTCACCTACATTTAATTAACCCAACCTCCCCTCTTCTATTTTGAATCAAACACGGCCTTATTTCAGTTAGGGAGATCAGTTTTGTACCCTTCAAAGTTTTGGCGAACTTGGAATTCAAATTCAAATTCATGAGATTAAGGATTAGTTAGTGTAAGGTCATTGGACGATGAGCATTTGAGAGGTAATGGCGGCGATCACAGCAAAAATTAGACTAATCACTTTTTTATATAACATTTTGAAAGAGTGGTCAAGTCACTTCCGTTCAATCAACCATTCTTGATTAAAGGAATTGTTTCTAGACCGTATTTTTAATTTTAACGGGCAAATAACAATAAGATTGGTTAGTTAACTAGCAAAATGATCATTCCTCCTTAAATTACTTGACAGTAACCCCCCCCCCCCCCCAAAGTGATGATTTGATAGGACTGGCTCAACACAACATTTTGCCCCAAAAATGGGATTTTACTAAAGATTAACTTATGAAAAGTGATTTTTACATAATTTGAGGTAATCCAAACAATCTTAAGAGGTTGACAAACATCCCCTTAATGTTTTAAATATTATTTTCAGTGTTAGTCCTTGGAATAGTTCCTACGGTCACTCCTCTTTGTTTTTATGGTCTCTTTGAGTTGATAGATGGTGACACCATGTTTGTGTGAGTATTTTAAAATATATTTATATAAATCGAAATAAAACTTTTTATACATTGATTGCATAGACTATAAATTACATTAAAAAAATAATTTATATCGTGTGTATAATGAAGCTAGGCTAAAGTATATTTGTTTTCAACCACTACATTTACAACTATGGAGCATGCTTGGTCATAGCCCCATTTTAATTAAACAGAAATAAACTAAAGTACAGTTTAAGAATTAAAAATCAAAAAAGCAAAATCTAGATACAACAAACCTTGACTAGTACTCTCGATTCGGCTCTCCCCTTGCACCTTTCGATTCTTTCATTCACCACAACTGTTAATTGTAAAATCAACCAAAATTGAGAAAGAAAACAAAGAAAAAAGAAAATAGAAGGGAAAAAAGAAAATAGAAGGGATATATAATGTTTAGAAATCCCTTAGATGATTCAATAATGCATTTTGGGACATTGAATGCATCTAGGGGGAAGATGCATGTTTGGGAAAGATTTTAATCAAAATGTATTCTGACACTATAATGCATTATGGGAGGAAGGAGAAAAAAGCTCACTCTACCTAAAATGCGTTACAAGTGACAATCTTAAAATTGCACGTCGCAATCTAAACATAAAAATTCCGAACCACAACCTATATATGTTAAGTCACAATCTGAGACATTTTAACTACTTTTATTTCATTTTTTTTTTCTAATTTTACCACAATATAAAATCATATATATGTATTAAAAAATAATTTATATTGTATTATTTAATGAGATTCGTTTTCTTTTAAGTCACTCTCAATCAAAAGTTACTTTTACAACGTTTATTCAAACAAGTTTTCATTTTTCAAAATGCATTATAATTAAAGGTTATTATTCCAAAGGTTATCCAAACGGGTCCAATCAATTATAACTGTTAATCATAAAATCAAGACAAAATAGAACACTCAAAAAGGGAATGTAAAAGTAAATGCAACAACACAATCAAAGACTTCTAATTTTAAAGGTAATAGTTAGTGGTTAGTGGAAAAATTATTTTAGTCATAAATATAAGACATTAACCCACTTTACATATCATATTTATATTATTTTTCTAGAGGGAAAATTCTTGAAAAGCATCCCTTAAAATTCTGAAACCCCATATACTGTCATGAATAAGGGAAATGACATATAGTATCAAAAGTTGTTAGAAATAATATAGGTAGGAATTTGGGATCTCAGAAATAGATGGAAAAGACAAAATTGCCATTAAGTTGTCATTACATTTTACGAGGTTGTCAATACTCTGCAAAAAGTTGTCAACAAATTCAACAGAGGAACAGAGACACTTGAGTGGAAAAGTTATCAATAATATAAGAACACTTGTCATTATCTTTGAAAAAGGTTGTTAATATGCTAGAAAAGATTGTTATCCACTAAGTGAAATTACATAGGCACCCAAATAGAGATATTGTCACAAGCATAAAATAAGTTATTATTACATTTGATGAAGTTGTCAATAAGTTATGAAAAGTTGTCAACCAACTCAATGAAACAATAGAGACACCCGAGTGGAAAAGTTGTTAATAACAAAAGAACTTTTGCCAACCCTTTTGTAAAAGTTGTCAATGTGATAGAAAATTTTTTTTAGAACCCAGTGGAACAGCATAGACACCCTAATGGACATACGCTCAGAAGCATAAAATAAGTTGCTATTACATTTAATAAAGTTGTTAATACATTACGAAAAGCTGTCAAAAAACTCAATGAAGCAACATAGGTATTTGAGTAGAAAAGTTGTCAAAATTATTACATCATTTATCGTTTCCTTTAAAAGAATTGTTAATAATCTATGAAATTTTGTTTTCTATAATTCAATGAAATAATATAGGCACCATAATAGGGATACGCTCAAAATGATAAAATAAATTGTTATTACATTTGAAGGTATAACCCCATTGTTTGCTTTTTAAAATTTTTGAAAGGTAGTTCCGTTTTTTGACTCAAATTCTGAAATCCCTATTTGCTGATAAACCACTGATATATCCTTTTCCCTATCTATAACAACAAATAGGGTTTCAGAATTTTAAAGGGTCCTTATAAGGGATTTTCCCTTTCCAAAATCATTCACTCACCGAGGGATTTTTTTTCATCAATGGAGTAATTACCAATGTAAATATTAAAATGTGCACCTTAAGAAATTAAAGTACACTTTTTTTTTTCAAATAACTAATATAATCAATTTTCTGAATTTTCACAAATTTATATTTTTGTTGCCAATTTTTACAAATTTATATTAGATCATATATAATTGTTGTAATATTCATGTTCCTGTAGGCATTTTTTATAACAAAATATTTAGACTAAAAATGTGTTTATACAAGTATTTATAGATTATCTATTCGTAAGATCTTTACACTGGTATTGAGATTGTACACATCTCATTTCAATTCATAAAATTTTATTAGATTCGTTCATTTTATGCTTTTTGATACCTCTTAAACATAGATTTTAAATGGTATGAAAAAGAAAATTTAAAGAGTTAACCAACATCTTTCAATCATGGGTCTGTTTGAAATAATGTTATAAAAACATATTTATGTTAATTGAGATTTGAGATAAAACCTTTTTCGTATTCTTACTACGTTAAAAAAGTAATTCATAGCCTGTAACATGGATCAAATAAGTTACAACATCGCTATTCAGTAGGCTCCTCGTCGGCTCTTCTTGCTGAGCGCTGCCTGCTTTGCTTACAGAGGAGATTTTAAATTTCAAATCTTTCGGGGTCATACATATCAATAGTTACATTTGTAGGAGGGTATCTCCGTAAATTAACCGTTTGATTTGAAAACAGGCGGGCCTCCTGTGTTATTTATTTTAGTCACCCTCGCCATTGCATCCGGTTTCCCAGCTTCGGAAGTTCCTGATGGTCATCTGAAAACTACAAGTCCATCATCTACAAGCAAAATTCGAGTATCAGAATGTTCAAAGAAAGCTCTACTAGGACTCTAGCTCGAAACACATCGAGGAATTCTCAATTTGAAGCAAACGAGAATGAGTTTGAAGCCTCGCAGAACATACATTACCCACCTCCGAGAACCCCTTTGAACACTATACGAGACCCGTGTCAGTGCCAAAAGGAATCTCAAGAATCTGATGCTAATTTCCATTACAAAATCGAATCTTTTCAGTCGGGTCGATCTTCCGATAGGTTTGGAAACATCAACTTGAAAAGTGGGACTCCGAGAGTTTTGGGTCGTAATGGAAAGGCAAATTCGGAGCCGAACTCTGCACAAAGCACCCCAGCAAGAAATACCTCTAGAATTTCACTTGGTGGAGCAGGGGGGATTTGTCATGGAACTAGAATTCAATACTCAGGCGGAGGAAAAGCAGGGAGTTCTGGTACATTTTTTAAGGGTATTTCAGCCGCAAACTCAGAATTTTCCAAGGAGGTTCAGCATTTCGAGCTCAAAGAAGACCCTTCTTTCTGGATGGATCATAATGTGCAGGTTCTGTTTATTGATTTGCTTGTCATGATTAGTGCCTAATATCTTATTTCATCGAGTTTCTTGAGTTTGAGTCGTGGTTGATGCCTTCAGGTACTGATAAGAGTTAGACCCTTAAATAATATTGAGAAATTTTCACAAGGATATGAACGGTGCTTGAGACAGGAAACTGCGCAGACTCTGGTTTGGGTTGGTCATCCTGAAACCAGATTCACCTTTGATCATATAGCATGTGAGACATTAACTCAGGTGAGATCTACTGAATTTTTTTTTCTTAAGTTTTGTTTGACATGGCAGAGGTGCCTTCTTTCAGTTTCCGAAGTGGATAGTATACTAAACGTTCATTTCATATATATGCTTATTGCATAAATTTGTGCAGGAAAATCTGTTTAGAGTTGCTGGAGTGCCCATGGTTGAGAATTGCTTGTCTGGTTATAATAGCTGTATATTTGCTTACGGTCAGGTATGAGCGACGGACCTGCATTTTGGGCAGTGTGTTTTTCCAGATGTTATTCGTCTTGCTGTTGAACTTAAAGCTTCTTCTGCAGACGGGCAGTGGCAAGACATATACCATGATGGGTGAGATAAAAGAGGAAGAAGGACACCTAATTGAAGACAGTGGGATAACACCAAGAGTTTTTGATTATTTATTTATGAGAATTAAACTGGTGAGATGTTTAGAATGCACATGTTTCTGTATGAATGATTTTTATACCAGTTTAATGTGGTTTCCTGGATTGTAGCTATTTTGAGATTGGATTTAACAAAGACTTTCCATTATGTAGGAAGAAGAGAGCAGAAGGGATGATAAACTGAGATACAGTTGCAAGTGTTCCTTTTTAGAGATATACAATGAGCAAATAACAGATCTTTTAGAGCCGTCATCCACTAATCTGCAAGTAATCGAAACTTTTGTAGTTTTGATTTGTTTCAGATTTAATTCACTTTCTGGATAACTGAGTCTATAACTTCTTATTCTCTCCGTAGCTCAGAGAAGATATAAAGAAGGGGGTATACGTTGAAAACCTTTCTGAACATAGTGTGGGAACTGTGTGTGATGTCCTCAAGCTTTTGTTACAGGTGGGGTCTGTTCAAGCGTGTACAATTAAAACCTAGCTTTAATATCATAGATTAGTGCTTGACCATGTATGGCATCCTCTCATCATCCTACATAATTGCTAACGCAGGGCACTGCAAATAGAAAGGTGGCTGCAACTCATATGAATTGTAAGAGCAGCAGGTCTCACAGTGTTTTCACTTGTATTATTGAGAGCCGTTGGGAGAAAGATTCTATGACTCACTTTAGGTTCGCAAGGTTAAATTTAGTAGATCTGGCTGGTTCTGAAAGGTAAGCACTGATCTGTGATCAGGGTGTTTAATGCAATGAATGTTGTCAGTATCTTCTGTACAGAAGCTGTTATAACTTCCGCGTTTATGTAGGCAGAAGAGCTCTGGCACAGATAGTGAACGATTGAAAGAAGCAGCAAATATAAATAAATCCTTGTCAACACTCGGGTACTTTTGCTAAGGACCTTCTTATCATTTTATTTGTTGTTGATATACAACAGTGAAGTTTTAAGAACACAAATACAGTAATCGCCATTTATTTATTTTTATTTGGTCTAAATAGCTTGGTCATAATGAATTTGGTGGATCTGACGCATGGGAAACCACGACATGTCCCCTATCGAGATTCAAGGCTTACATTTCTTCTTCAGGTTATTCATAAAGCTATGATAGTCAGGATTATTTTTTTTCTTGGCAACTGCATATGGGGATACGATTGGTCAATTGTGACAAATTTATATGCAGGATTCTCTTGGGGGCAACTCAAAGACAATGATAATTTCGAATGTCAGCCCATCCATTTGGTTTGTATAAACTTGTTTATTGAAATGTGATGGTCTTTTGCCATTAATTTTGTTTCCTCAAGTCCTTGATATACATTTGCTTCTCTTGCAGCTCCGCGAATGAAACGCTAAGCACTTTGAAGTTTGCCCAGCGAGCCAAGCTGATTCAAAACAATGTACTCATTCTCCTCCTCCTTCTTAGCCAAACAATTTACTCATTTGACACAGTGATTTTACATACATGCATATCATTATGAAGTTTGTTTTTCATTGATAAGAGATGCCTTTATTTTCTTCCTCTTCCCTCGAAAAGGTTAAAGTGAATGAAGGCACTTCAGGTGACATAAATGCACTACAGTGGCAAATTCAACAACTAAAGGTATTGATTTTATTCGCCATGTTGTGAGAAGTTTCCCACAGGAATGTCACTTCAAAGAGTTGACTCAACTATGTTGTTAACTGAAATTGAACAGAGTCAATTATCCTTTCTGATAAAGCACAACAAGTTTCCGAGTCTTGTGTCAAATTTGGAGCCATATCCTGAGCTTTGTAGGTTGAGTGAATCGTCAGAAGGATGTAACTCTCTCATGGAGAACGCAACAACGGGTCAAAATCTATGTCTTCAAACCAAAAAGGTAATTTTCTTGTCAAATTCTAAGTTAGTTGGCTCTTTGTATTAAGAGTTTTATTAGTTTTCAAGGGATTTTACCGCAATAATGTCAGACCTATTTTATACCTAGCAGACGAAATGCATGAAAGCTGTTTTGTTAGGTGCATTGAGGAGAGAAAAACTGGCTGAGATCACAATTCAGAATTTACATGCTGAAATTGAACGCTTGAACTGCTTGGTATGTCCAGTTTTGGTAAACAAATATAGCTTTCAGATTTCCTCCTTTTAGCTGCACAAAAAAAAAAAAAAACTTTATAATGTTAGAGTTGTCGCTGCCTAAATTCTATTTAGGTTTTTCATGCGATTAAGCTTCTATGATGATTGATCTCATGAGCTTGAGATGCATTTGTCCTCTGCAGGCTCAAAGGGAAGAGGATTCTCAGCATACTGCATTTAAGTTGAAGCTTTGTGAGGAGAAAATTAATCAACTCGAATTATTAGTAGATGGTGCCTTGTCACCTGAGGAGTATCTGGTGAAGGAAAACAGGGCTTTGAAAAAGGAGATTAGGGAGCTTCAAGCGAGGATTGAGAACAAGCCAGAAACAACCAGGCTTGCTTTGGAGAATGATAGAATTTTACGCCAACTGCAACAGTAAGTTAAACGGGGAATTTATGCTCTTATCTGCTTGCTGGAAGCCAATTATCAATTTGCATTGATGATCAGGTTCCGAAACTTTTATAAGCATGGAGAGCGGGAAAGATTGCTGACTGAACTTTCTCAATTACGTGATCAGGTTAAATACATCTTAACATTTTCTCCATTATCTTCTGAAGTAAACTTCACCTTGCTTATTGATCAATATTATGGATATTTGAATTTGGTGCTTCATGTGCAGCTAGTTGTCAGTCTTCAAGAAAAATTCACATTCTCCATGCGAAATGAAAACCAGGTCAAATCATCTATAAATTAATTACTAAGCAGTTCTAGTTTAACTCTTCGAAATATCCTATTTTTTCTCAGGTTAATCTTTGATTTCAGGATAATGATACCAAACAGGAGTTGGAAGATTGCCAGATTATGAATTCTAAATTGCTTCGGTAGGCAGTGTGCCTCTAGAAACCTTAATACCGTATTTTTATCCTCCAAACGGCTGTTTCGGTCATTTATGCCATGGTTTTTTTCCCCCTTATTAGAACTGACATTTTTAAGTTAATCAAGCCCAGAAAAGTCTAACTGGACTACTGATATTTTCTAATCTCTACCTTTCTCCTTGATTATCATATATTTTGCAGCGATGTAGATAGATTACAAACAGAAGTTGTAAAGTATATTAGCTGCGATCGAGCAAAGTCTGATTCTGTAAGAATTGCTTGTTATATCTAAAGTTCTGTCAGTATGTGGTTTAATTCTTCATATTTAATCATTTTTCATCTTTTTAGGTTCTAAATTCTTCATTGGAGCTTCCAAATGAACTGATGAAGACTGATAAATGTTCGCTGGTGAGAAAATGATTTTCAGCTCAACATATTTTTTAAAGCAGTTAGGTTTTTATTGGAGTTTTTTGAAGGAATGTATTTCACACATATCATATTCATGACAGCCTTTATATGCTTCTGCGTGCGTTGTATTTTCAAGATGAATATGATAGATATTTCAGGATTTTAAATGTGAGAAGCAAACAAAGAGGTCCTTTCCCCAACAATTTTGTCTTGAGCATTGCGCAATCACTGAAATATCTTGCGTATGTTATTTGTTGACGAAATTACCCCTGGGGGATATTTAATAATTTCTTTTTTTTAGATTACTTATTATTCACTAAGTCAAAAGCAAGTACTCATATTTAGGGTGTAGTGAAACTTGTCAAACAAAAGACAGATACGTCTTTTTTTTCTTTAATAATCAAGTTCATAATCTATTATAATTTACAGGTTGATACAATATCTCTGAAAAGTGATTCTGGGGATGAGATGCCATTTAATACTTGGACAGTTGATGATGTTGAAGGACATGCTTTAGGTGCCTCAGGAATGCTCACTAAAGATAATGAAGATAACAGGCAGAAAATGTTGGAAGCCAAACTGGAAAAAATGAGTAAGGATCTTGAGGAGGTTAAGTTGCTTAACGACCAATACCAAGAAAAATGGGCACTTCAGTTATCCCAGAAACACCAGATTGAATCAGTCTGTGACGAGGTAGAGATGGAAACAACAAGAACAATTTTGCATTTGCAGGAAGAGATTGCAGGTCTTCAGTCAGATTTAGAAGGGAGATTATGTTCCATTGCTCAGGAAAATACAGAGCTAAGGAATTTGGTAGCAACAAAAGAGGAGGAAATCAGGACACTGTGTATGGAGTGGGAAAGGGCAATCTTTGAGCTAACAACCTTTCTTCTAGATGGCTCTAGATCTCTCAGAGATGCCTGTGGCCAAGTAGAAAGCATCACTGGTTCATTGCCTGAAGGAAACGCTAGGATTGCTGAACACATCAGCATGGCTGTCAAAAGTTATACGGAGAAGGAGGAAACGATTCAGAAGCTGCAAAGTAGCTTGCAAGATGCACAGAAGATGGTATTAGACATGGAGTTGAAGGTAGGTTCCTTAAAGGAAGCAACTGCAACCTTAAGTGCATTTCAACAAGTACACAATGAACACAATGAAGACTCAGTTCAGTTGAGAATCTCATTGGATGATGAGAAGACCAATATGTTAAGGTTTTTAGAAAATGAAGTGAAATATAAGAATGACCAGCTTAGAAAAGCAGAAAAACGAGCTGACGCTGCGTTTCTATTAGTGAGATGGCTTTCTGATAGTCAAAATGTTGTTCATACAAATGATGTGGCAGGAGATATCTCCATCCCTGAACAAGATGTGCACAGCAAGCGGGACAATCAGACCTTTTTTGAGGATGAATGTGACAGGAATCACCTCATACCAAATGAACTCACTCAAGTTGAGTTGACCATTCCAGAAGTACTAGAGATGGATGCTGGTGCTGATGCCTATTGTGAAGATAGAGAAATGCATATGGCCCATTTCCAAACAAGTGCATCGAGCCTTTCTCCTGCTGATAGGGACTTGGTTCGTGACCCTGTCAAACAAAATCAGGATTCGGGAATAAAAATAAAGGATTTAAAGATGCAAAATAAGAGTTCTGCATGTTCTGCTGCTGACTCCCCGATGGCAGATACAAAGAAATGTCTGAAGTTGAGAGACGGGCATCACATACTGCATCAGATACAAAAGGAACTGGTTGATATGAATATAAAACTGAGCATCATACAGAATTATATTAGCACAGAAAGGGATCCGTCTTACTGCTCAATAGTAGATAACGATCTCGTGGATTTTGATGCATCCAGTGATGGCAGTTCTTCAGTTTCCGATTCATCAACTGAAACTGAGAGCATCGTTTCCGGAAACATATTGCATGGATCCAGAAGTACCTGCAGAGTTAAGTTTCCTGGAAAAATAACCGAACAGATAGCAAATCCAAAATCTGACAGCGTTTTTGTCATTCGAGCTGATAATCAAGAACCGGACAATACTGATCATCATGTGAAGAGTTCAATTCAAAGTGAAGCAGCAGCAGCATTCTTTCTAAGAAATGAATTATATGCAACGTACAAAGCTTTCAATAAGCAGAATGTTCATTTCTCTGAGCTTCTTAAAGTACTGGATAATGGAAGCTCTTCATGCCTAAAAGGTACCAATTCACCTGCTTCTTGCATTTTCCATTATAAATGTTGTTGAATAAGAGACTTCCTTTAGCATCCAGTCATCTGGAATTACTAAAACGGTCTCAATTATGTTGTGATGAATGACAGAACATAAAAAGGAGGCTCTTTGTGAGTTGATGATTCGAAAAGTTGAAGCACTCAACCAAAATGACCCAAAGGTATCCAGCTTTCCTTTTAATAGCCAGACTATCCTATAATGACTAAAGAACAGTTATATAATCTAATAATTATTAATTCTTACTACTTTCAGCGACATTAAAATTTTAACTAAGCTGGAATGAAGGCACTTGACTTTTTCATTCTTTGGTTGTTTACCTATATTTCAGGTATCTGGTGATGTGAAAACCAGACTTGATTATAGCTTGACCAAATTTGAAAAAGCTCATGCAACAGTTAAGGAAGCAGATTTTATGCTGCATGCTTTGACAAAGGCATATGAAGATGCGAAACTGTTGAATGTTACAAGGAAGCAGACAAATGAAAACCTGATGATAGAGAGAGCAAGCTTGGCAGACAAGGTTCGGAAACTTGAATCTTCAATATGCCATAAAGAAGAAGAAAACCAATTACTGAAGGATCACATAAATTCCAGTTTGATAGAGATTGCAAACTCAGTTTCCATACTTGAAGAGTGTTTCTTGCAAGTGCAAACAGATGTGGAGAAGAAATTCATGTCAATTTTTTCTGATGTTTTGCGGATTCAGCAGGAGATAATATGCTTTATAAAAGGCCTGAGAACATCTCTAGAAGATATATTTTCTTGGGCTATGGAGGAAAGATTTGCATCTTCCGCACTAAACAATTGCTATGTAACAGATATTGTCAATAAATTGCTCTTCTTTAGGGTAAACGATAATTTCCAATCAAACAAACATGAGGAATTGTGTAAGTTTTCGAAAGTTTGCTCAAGTGCAGAGTCTGTCTTGGTCTCAAGTAACGAAGGCTCAGGAAAAAGGGATCAACGCGCAGAAGCCCAAATTTTGCAAGAGGAGCAGGACTTGCCCAATAGTAATTTAATGTATGAACATATGGCTCTTAGGAAGGAATTAGAAAGGAAAGAAGCGTTACTGGAGGGTTTGTTTTTTGACTTAGCGCTATTGCAGGAATTAGCTTCCAACGGAAAAGACATCAAGGAGGAGACTGAAAAGCTAATAACATCTTTGAGCCAAGTTCGATATGAGCTAGATGTCAAAACAAATAATCTTGAAGAGACTCTGGTTCAGAATAGAAAACTTGAAGGTTTTCTAGCTGAAACTGAAAGGGCCTTATCCACTTCAAATCATGAGATTGAGCTTGCTCAAGAATCGATCGGCAAACTTTCAGATCAAAATGCAGAGTTAAGGGAGATTTTGAAAGAACTCTATTCTGAAAAGGCTAAAGCCCAGGAGCAGTTGAATGAACAGAGAGATGTGATCAAGGGTTTGGAGAAAGAAGTTGTTAATTTGACCTCTTCACTGGAAAATAGCTCACTTTCCTTGTTGGAAGGCATTGAGGATGAATTACGAAAGGCGAAAAGAGAGAGAGACGAACTTCATGAGGAAGTTTCTGTCTTGAATGACAAACTTGAGATGGCTTATTCATTGGCTGACGAAAAGGAAGCCATTGCCGTAGAAGCCCGTCAGGTAGCTGTCTTCCCCCCCCCCCCCCCCCCTCAGTTTTGTTTTCTGTTGTTTTTCTTCTCCTGCCGAACTAAGAGATGGAATTTCCTTTGGTGAATCTCAATTCTCATTTTTAGGAGTCAGAGGCCTGTAAGCTCTATGCTGAACACAGGGAAGAGGAAGTCAAGATTCTTGAACATTCCATTGAGGAGCTTGAGGGTACCATAAATGTTTTGGAGAAGAAGGTTAGTTGCATGTATTATTACTGTGTACGGAACGTCTTAGGACAACGATCAATAGCATGTTATAGTGGCGAAATAAATATACTTGGTGTTTTACTGATGCACCTATTCCGGTTCAGATGATCTTTCTAATGAGTAGAATTCGTTACCGCTCTAGGTGTATGAAATGGAAGAAGAGGTGGGTAGACATCATTTAATTAGGGATTCACTTGAAAAGAAACTCCAAGCTTTGGAAGAGAGGCTGCAAGCAGTTGACAGCTTACACCAAACTGCAGATTCAGATATCACCAATGTTCAACAACATGAAGAGCAAATATCTAGGTTAGAATTGTTCTTTTCTTGATTTATTTTTGTAGAAATTCAGGGTAATGAAAGACCTTGAGGTAACATGATCTCCGTTAGTATTACTACTTGTTGGCTTTAAATTTCTGAATGTCCAACAAAAAATTCTGATGCAGACAACCATCCCGTCGAATAACGGAACTTCACGAGGCACTTAATCGGATAAGAATCCTTGAAGAGGAAAAGACCGAACAAGATAAACAGGTATCTTCAATAAGCAGTTGCCCCCCCTGAAAATAAAGGCGGTTGAATCATATGCTTGAGTTCTGAAGTTTGACTTTGTTCGTATTTTGAAAGATCAAACAATGCAAAGAGTACATATCTGAAGTCGTATTGCATGCGGAAGCTCAGGCCTCGCAGTACCAACAGAAGGTACAAGCACATTAAGATAACATAGTTCCAACAACTTTTTTGGGTCTGATTTTGTTGAGAACACCGGTATTTTTAGGGTTTTAGAAGTTTTTTTTGAAAGTACACTGGCTACATGGAAGTCGTTGATGGGATATTTTAAATCTAAAGTTTTAAAATGGGGCATTTTAGATTCTGTCGTTAAAAAATTTGTTAAAGTTGACTAACTTTTCCGTTGAGTAGCTAACTACCAATGTTAGGTTTTTTAATGGTAGTGTCGAAAATATCCCATTTTAAAACTTCCGGATTTAAAATGTTTTATTCACAACTTCCATAAGATCAGTGTGTTTTCGAAAAAACTCAGTTATTTTTGCTCTTAACCCCCTTTTTTATAATCCAAGCAGTAAATTTCATCTATTCGGTATGCTTGACTGACCCACCCTCTCTTTTGCTTCCGCATCCTTAATAGTACAAAAGCCTGGAGTCCATGTTTCGTGAAGTGAAAAAAGAAATGTCAAATTTAACATCAACGGCACCGTTGGAGAAGGTCGGGAAAAGCTCAATGAGGGCAAGAGGTTCAAGCTCACCATTCAGATGCATTTCAAATCTTGTTCATCAGATGAATCAGGAGAAAGATCAGGAATTGTCCGTGGCAAAGCTCCGAGTGGAGGAACTAGAAGCACTAGCAACTAGCCGGCAGAAGGAGGTCTGATCTGTTCTCCCTCCGGTCACTATCATTGCATAGCTTCTTGAAGAACAAATTTCCATTTTATCTTCTTACGGAGATGATAAGAATTATAATTATAAATGATTTAACGAAAAAAAGGGAAGAAAATGAAGTTTTGATACAAAAGTTTAATGATTCCATTGAAGTTCTCTTGAGGGTCACTTGAACCATAAGTAGTTAAACTGTTTTTAGCATGTAGAGTTACGTGTTCTGATTCTATAACACTCAATTCGGATGTGCTGCATATCATTTGAAGATAGAATCTTTGAATGCGGTTAAAAGAAAATTGCTCATTATGTGTTGATTATATTTAATATCTATCAGGTATACCTCTTACAAACAAGGCTGGCTGCTACCGAAAGCATGACTCATGATGTCATTCGGGACCTCCTAGGCGTCAAAATGGACATCACAAACTACGCAGTTAGTTTTGGCTTCATCTTTTATAAAACGAGAGCTTTTTTTGTTTGCAGTCTCTCTCTCTCTCTCTCTCTCTCATTCCCTTACCCTTTTGCTTCTTGCTTATTTTAGACTTTGGTAGACCAAAACCAGATTCTGAAATTAGTGGAAGAGGCTCATAGCTTAAGAGAGGAGTTATTTGCTAAGGTACTCGATGCCAAAACCATGACGTACTGTCTAATTTATCATGCGTTATATTAATTATGGTTTATCTTTCATTAGGAAAAAGAGGTTCACAACCAAAGTCTGCTGATTAATGAACTGATTGAAGAAAGAGAGAGGTTAGTATAATGAAAATTGTTTTAAGTATACGTTGCTCATATACATGTGATGCTGTCTGACTGCCCTTTATCTGGAAATAGTCATGATTGTCCGAGTATCTTTGTCAAATGTTTTAGCTACTATCAACCATGTATGGGTGCATTTGGAAGAGTTTCCGCTTATTATCTAAAGGGAGCTCTGACATTTATCATTCACTTGTGAGGCGCTTCCAAGTTGTGAATCAATATCACTAAGTAATAGAGAGGCTTCCTTCTGTTTGAATTATGTGTTCATTCTATTATCTGAGTTAAGAGCACAAGTATAGGTCATAATGGCTCCAGCCTTTCTTATCCATAATTCTAAATTCATCCTCATGTCACTCAGCTGCAAATTGGAGTTGAGAAGTAAAGATGCGGATATAGTTGCTTCTGAAATAGCCATACGGAGACTCCAAGAGAGAGATCAGTTGCTTTCAGCACAGAGGGAAATGTTGAAGGTGGGAAATATCACATATATCAAAACTTTTCAACAGTAGTATCTGCCCAGTAATAAATATTAATTTATTTCATATGGTGAAGCAACGTTTATAAATTCTCGCTGCCCTTTTTTGTAGATGGATAAGACCAGTCTCATGAAGAAGGTTGCAGAACTGGATGACATGGTGAAGACTCTTTCTGCAGCAACTAGAGATAACCAACTTGTCCAACAGTCATCAAAGATGAAGGCATGCTTGCTTATTATTTTATGCTGCAATAGTTACTTCGCAGTTCTTCTCACTCGTGTGCCCTCCGTTTTCTCGTTTACAGGATAGGAGCTCTGAAAAATTGGGTAGTGCTGAGATCACCAGGAGGCTGTCCCAATATGAACGGCTTCTTTCTCGTGAAAATGGCAAGCATGTTCAGCATTGCAAGTCTTCCGCCAATAACCACACAGCCAGCCCACCAGCTTAGAACATAGAAGCAAACCGACACCTACTTTTCTGTATTTTGCATGAAAATGATTGCTGTTAGTTTAAACCGGTTTATGAATCAGCTTGTTTCAACCGACTTAGCAGGTTTGTGCTGATGCAAGCACCATTATGTAAAGCAGTTGATTTTGAACATATTATTCCCTCGCCTACTAAAGAGTGGGTTCCAACTCTCAAGAGTGATGCGGCGGAAATTCATGGAAAGGTACACACTTAAATTCGATCCCTAGCATGTAATGTATATACATGCATATGGCTTTCAAGGTTGACCATTCCATTCGTTTTCTTTGCAGAATTCTACCATGAGGATGTAAGGAGAACGTTCAGTAGAAGGACCTAAAGACATTCTCGTACGGTTCCGAGTATTGGCTGTTTGCCACCCTGCTGCTTGTGTGTGTGTTTATATTTTTCCCACATTTTTTATTATTTGGAAAGATTTTTTTTTTTTTGGTTGAAGTTTCAATTCTTGTAAAAATCAACGAGAAGCGATAACATTTGCGATTATATTTAAAAAACGACAAGGGGGAATGTAGAGAGGGAAAATGGAATACTAATTCCTAATATTGCTAACCTGACTAGTAAAAATGTTCAAGGGCGTCGCATCTTACAATCAATCAATCAATCAATTATATATATTAAATACCTGTGATTATCCAGAAAAACCCTTAGATTTAATATAACTCGCCCATTCATGAATTTAATTCAATGTCGTAGATGAGATATTAGCTTGTAATCTAACTTTAACAGGGAAAAATATATTGCCACTGGAGAGCTACTCCAAATTGGATTTAACCATACTTGAATCTGACCAAATCAAATGAGAATTGTGCTTTATTCATTTCAACAGCCACATATTCGCATAAGCAGATCTATTTTGTCGGCATCGCGCATCCTATGCCAACTACAATTGGAATATCTGTTTACGGAAACGGGGGCACAATATTCATTTACATTTTCCCCCTTCCCTTTTACCATTATTCATCTCCTACCTTTCTGACTTAACACTCACAGAAACCATGTGAGATGTTACACTAGCTTATTAAATCAATTCATACCTGTGGTCCTGTAGGACTTCATTCAAAATAAATAAATAACTTTAAGCGGCCAATTAAAGTACCGGCTAACTGCTTCGCCCATCGCCAAACTGTTCAATATCACACCCAGGCAGCGAATCAGGTTCAATGTATCGGATTTGTAACATAAAAGGGAGGAAGAAATAGATCTTCTCAGATAGTGTACGAAAAACCCAACACCCCACCAATTCGTGCGACTGGTACCACAAAGATGGTCCGGCGAAAGAGAATCTGATAGAAAATTACCTTGAGATTCTCAAATTTCACGACCAGCCTCATCATGTACTGATCATGTGTGACTCAACTCTAGCCAGAGCCTCATGAACATCATCAGATTTCTGTTTCCGTCCAATGCTCAGAAATTCATGTCCATCACCCGTGTCATCACTTGCAGGCCAGGTCGTTTCCGCCTCCATAATGCTCACAGACCAAACAGCCTCTTTGCCCTTCCCCATTTGGGTCAGGAACTGTGTGTGCTAAGGCAAAGTCGGGTCATTAAGTACAATATAATTAATCAAAGCTTACTCGTTATAGTCGAATTCAGCCAGAAATCTCCTTTGACCTAAACAAAGCATAAATTTCTCGCCGTCATTCAACCAAATAAGGAGTTGGATGGTGGTGGAGAAGAATTCGTAGAAAACCTGGCGGGTTAAGGACTGGGCCTAAAAGTATAAGAATTGCCTGATCGTGATGGGCCTGTCCTGGTCGGCAGCCCATCTAGCAAGCGGTGACGCCGTATGCAATGGAGAGGCACAAAGGAAGTTACCTGTAAAGACAGACGCGTTTGACGGTTTACTATATTTGACAAACCAGAAATGTTTGAGTGAGAGGGGAGGAGTGATGCTGAATGGGAAGCATTAAAGAATATAAAGAAGAAATATGTCATGTGTGACGTGTCTGTCCTTTTCGTTTCATGGGTGTGGTCGGTTGGCGACGGTGATATCACACCACAATTCACCCACCCCATGCCACTCGTGCCCCACTTCCCCCTTCATTACTTCCTCCTTACCTCTACTACTCTCTCCACACTGTCATTTTGTCCCTCATCTCCCTCTTAGTCCACACAAGATTTGAATTTTGCACTTCCCCACAAGTCTCGACATATGTACTAAATCTATTGCACTGAAATCTGAAAATTTCAAACAATCCTGATTCTCTTCTTAAAAGTTAAACCCAAATTCTCGGCAAACTCCAGTTCAAGTGAAAATACACTAAATGCCACATCAGTGCAATGAGTAAGTGTGAAATCTGCCCTCGTGCCGAACTCTAACAGAGTGAGGTAATGCCTAATAAATAAGCGTGAAATCTCAAATCTGGCGCGTCACCACATCTCGAATCCGACGACGCAAATAAATAAATCAATGCAACTCCGTGTTGTTGGTGTCGCAGAGCTGTATTAAGAAAAATATCTCCACTCACCGACCCCTCCTAATCCTCAGACGGATCGGATCAATCCGAGAGGTCAATCTCAGCCGTTGATGCGGAAGTGGACGAATACAGCTTGGGGCACTGCATCCCCGCCCTATAAAATGCATGCCCGCTGCCTCCTTCAGACTCGCACCGCTTGAGCAGTCCCAAGGGGAAGGGGTTACTTCTGTTCAAGCATCCCGCTCCTATCTCTCTCGGGACTTCCCTCTTCCCGCTTCTTCTTCGCAAGGTACTCTTGCCTTCTCTCTCGTTCAATTGGAGGAGCTATTTTCCTCCTATGCTTCCAAGAGTTCCTAGTCTGTAACGTGAAGCTTGATATGAATATTTTCTCGATATGAATATTTTAAGTAACTTCTTATCATGGATCTCGCAATTCACTTTCGGATTTCATGTGATCATGGGATTTTTCATTCTTATTACTTATCACCATGGTCGATCATAGTTATCGGCATGCTAATTAAGTTGTATTAGCCATCTTTTGGTCTGTTAATTGAAATCTGGACTCCATTTCGTGCACTTTTCACCATACATAGATGACTACTATGCTCTTGCGGAGAGATTTACTGTATGCTCACAGATCTGCCCAAATCTGTATGTTAATTGCGGTTTCTCTTAATAGCAAGTTAAGATTCGGGACAAAAATATGGATTACTCTTGTTGCTTTGATTTATCATCTAGCGTGTTCTGTCACGAATATTGAGATGGCTTTTTGGCAACTTCTTGAATGAGTAGCTCTTGTGCTGGACTTCTGGTAGATTTGGCACATGGATGGTGACCTTGGGTTCAGTTAGCATCTTGTGAAATATAATTTTTGTTTGGTTTAATTCAAAGCTGTAATTCTGTTTGCATATGTTTATGCGTGATGGCTATATGTTTTGTGTGATTGATTTTCTGCAGCTACAACGATGGAGAGTTTTCTATTCACATCCGAATCGGTGAACGAGGGACACCCAGACAAGCTCTGTGACCAGATCTCTGATGCCGTGCTTGATGCCTGCCTGGAACAGGACCCAGATAGCAAAGTTGCCTGTGAAACTTGCACCAAGACCAACATGGTTATGGTCTTTGGAGAGATCACAACTAAAGCCGATGTCGACTATGAGAAAATTGTTCGTGACACCTGCAGGAATATTGGGTTTGTTTCGGATGACGTTGGTCTTGATGCCGACAACTGCAAGGTTCTTGTCAACATTGAGCAGCAGAGTCCCGACATTGCCCAGGGTGTGCATGGCCATCTGAGCAAAAGACCCGAGGAAATTGGTGCGGGTGACCAGGGTCACATGTTCGGCTATGCCACTGATGAGACCCCTGAATTGATGCCCTTGAGCCATGTTCTTGCAACCAAGCTCGGAGCTCGTCTAACTGAGGTGCGCAAGAATGGAACATGCCCCTGGTTGAGGCCTGATGGCAAGACCCAAGTCACCGTTGAGTATTACAATGACAAGGGTGCCATGGTTCCCATTCGTGTCCACACCGTTCTTATCTCTACCCAGCACGATGAGACTGTGACCAACGATGAGATAGCAGCTGACCTCAAAGAGCATGTCATCAAGCCTGTGATTCCTGAGAAGTACCTTGATGAGAAGACAATTTTCCACCTCAACCCTTCTGGTCGTTTTGTGATCGGTGGCCCTCACGGTGATGCTGGTCTCACTGGGCGTAAGATCATCATTGACACTTATGGTGGATGGGGTGCACATGGTGGCGGTGCCTTCTCCGGGAAGGACCCAACCAAGGTTGACAGGAGTGGAGCTTACATCGTGAGGCAAGCTGCAAAGAGCATTGTTGCCAATGGACTTGCTAGGAGGTGCATTGTGCAAGTGTCGTATGCCATTGGTGTGCCCGAACCTCTGTCTGTGTTTGTGGACACATATGGTACTGGAAAGATTCCAGACAAGGAGATCCTGAAGATTGTGAAGGAGAACTTCGACTTCAGGCCAGGCATGATCTCCATTAACCTTGACCTCAAGAGGGGTGGCAATGGCAGGTTCTTGAAGACTGCTGCCTATGGACATTTTGGCAGAGATGACCCCGACTTCACATGGGAGGTGGTCAAGCCCCTTAAATGGGACAAGGCTACGGCTTGAATCGTTTCCTTGCCTGCCATGCCTCCGTGCCCTTTGATTTGATTTTTCACCTTCACTGCCCCTCGTCCTTTCCTTTTTGTGATTTTCTCCCAGAGTTCTTGTGTTTTGTTCGTTAACAACGTATTTTTTCCCATAGTCATTAATCATATGCTCAATATATGTAATAATCATCTCAAGCTGAAGAAATATACAATTTTATATGATTTTTTTAATGAATTTATATGCGTTTTCCTATAGAATTTCTAGTTACACTAACTCTAGGCTAACAAATTGTAATTAACGGAGGAAAGAAATGAACGAGAAGCAGATAACGCGAGATTACGAATTTATGATATTGACGTTTAATTTAATTTTCTGCAACTTTTTTAAATGGGGTGTTCAGAAATATCCCGTTCTCAATCCTAAGAATTAAACCCACCATGTAAGGGCATGGATGGTGTTATAGTGCGGAGCACTGTTGGCCAAATTCTAAGGCTGGAAATAGGATGAAAAGACAGCATTGACTCAAATTAATGTGCGGGTTTTCATATATCTTTTTTAATAAAAGTAATTATATTTAGAATATTAAATATAAATATTTTTTTAATAAAGATTTAAAAATTGGTTTATCATTAATCCGTTCCTCCTGATCCAATCAAGTTGGTAATGGGTGAGTGAGATTTTGACCCCATGTCTTTGTAGAGCTCATTCATATGTTTTTCTACTTACATAATATATATTTTTTAAGAACAAAAAAACATTTTTTGACTGTTAAATTCATCAATTTGATGAATCATCCGATGAAATGGAATTTTAGTGGTTCAGTGCCCATTTGTTAAATGAAACCACATATATGCTTGGTTGATATGGATGCATAATGAGGTGACCAAGACGCGAGTGAGAAGTAGGCCCGTGATTCTAGTGTTTAGGAATGCCAACATAATGGGTGCACTCTATTGAGAAAGCCCCCACAATACCTAGTACCTACCCACAAAAAGCCCAAAGCCCATCATTCATAGCCCATTATGGATTGCTAGCAGTGGGATTTAAGAAAGGGGAAATTATTATAAAATTCCATACAAAATAATTAATATCAGAAAAATCTCATTAAATGAGTTGTTAATAGGACCTTTCTGATATTAATTCTTTTAGATATGACTTTATAGTAATTCCCCATTTAAAAAAGAGGAGACAGCATATGAGGAAAAGGATAAAAAAGAAGAGAAGCCATATGTATGTAGAAAAAATTTCTCGTTAGAGAATTAATTGTAAAATTGGACATACTGAGTTACACATGTAAAAATTTAATTGCACACTCAGAAATTTAGTTACATATTATGAAAACTCAATAAATCTATTTTATAATTAATTATCTAATGGAAGACATTTTTCTGATTTTTCCATGTATAAATGTATGGAGGGGGTCAGCTGAATCCCGCCCCCCACCTCCCCCGGGCCAAAAGCAGAACTTTCATTCTCTCTTCCTGTTCTCTTCATGCCACTGCGACATTTGCTCGCTCCTGTACATCTCATCAGTAACAAGTCTTAGAAAAAGGTTTCTCTTGACACTACCTCCCATCTTATCTTACCTCATCTTTTTTTTTTTTAGTGAAAAATAGTAACCCTTAAAAGTGAGTTGAATTTTATTGAAAAGATTAATGTTACTTTTATATTTCCGAAAATCTTAATAAAATAAATGTGCATTCATTTATTATTAATCTTAACATTGATATAATACTACATCCGGACCTTAATATAAAATTCATTTGATTTTTTTGATGTGGTTGAAAAAGTTAAATAATTCACTTAATTATAACATATATTATAAAATTATGACATGTATCATTAGACTATATATCAGTTTATAAGTTAGACAAATTAATTTTTTTCCTAGTTTTAAAAAAAATGTAATATTAATTCTTAGTTGCCATAAATTTTAAGTCGAGTTCAAAGAATATATGCATCCAACAAATCATACTCTTTAAATAGTTTGACTTATTTATTATAGGACTCATATTTAGTTAAAAGAAAAAAAAATTATATCGAATCACTTATATACATTAACTTAAAACCTCCAATCATACTAATTATTTTGTTATTATTAGTCATTAAAAAACACATGTACACTTGTAAATTTATTTATAAACTTGATTAATAGATACACAGCGGCTAAAATTCAGCTCCTAATAGAGATGGGATGCATAAAACTCTAATTCATGGATTTTTATTTTTGTATACTTAAATATATGGTGGCGGATGTGGAAATTTCATTTTGAATACCAATGTCGTTTGCGTGCTTGCCAAGTTGAACAACGAAGCATTGATGGGAGGAGATGGATTGATGATGGGTTAGGCATATGATGAGGAGCAGGCAAAAAGAAATACCCAGTCATCGATAATTAACTTTACGATATCTTCATGAATAAATTATAAAATCGAACTTTTTTGCTCAGGATGTGTCTTTTCGTTGAGCGAAAAGAAAATATTCCCCGTTTGTGAACTCTAAATCTCCTGTTTTAGAAAAATAAAAAGGAAGCACAACTTTTTAACTAAAGCATAGCTTCAATTATCTGCATGCAGATTTTTGGCAAAACCATGCAGTTGTTTTGTCCCTGTCAGAGTGCCCCCCCGGGTCATTTCTAACCATTTACAATATTTCAATTTGGAGGTGATATTTTATAAATATTGTTGAAAGCAAGAATGAACAATGAAAATGCATGTATTGTAATAAACTCACTTACGGTACAACATTAACCCATCTTTATTTGAGGGTGATGAATCAATTCCATTTTAAAGATCATTGAGATGAGAGATCTAAATTATCCTTTCCATCTCTATTGATGGGGATTTCATATTTTCTCATACTTATTACAATGCTAAAATATGAAATTTGCCAACATATAATCTTAACCACATATCATATCTTCAACATGCCCTCCAAAGTTGACACGCTACTTGAATTCATAAAGTGTGAACTTGACAACACAATTAAGGAGGTGAAAGAATTAAACCAGTTACAATATGAACATTTCCTTCACATGTTCTTATCCATATTCATTCCAATTCCTCATCAAAATCAAAATGGTCTCTCTTTATGAGCTCCAAAATCAAATTGCTTCTACATTAATCTATTCTCACTTGAGAGTAATGAACAAACCTTATTTTGGGACTCTTAAAATAGAAAACTCAAGTTATCCTCTTTCCTATACATTGGCAGGGACTATACATCTTCTCACACTAATTATAATGCTAATCTACCAACTAATGATCTTAATAACGTATTATATCTCCAACATATTTATGGCAATTCCTTGGAAATACGTCACAAGACCAAAAATAAATAAATAAAGCCTTCAAATGAACCGTGTGAAAAGGAGGAAAGAATAATGTGCAAGAGCTAGAAGATTGCTGTTCACGGATATTATCGACAGGGTAGGAGCAGGCGAAGAGGAATAAACTAGGAAGAATCAGTACTTGTGGTTGGGATATTAAATCGAAGATCATCCTCGTCAATAACGAGACTGTAGCATGTCTTTTTCATAATTATATTTTTCATTCATTCCTTATTGAACAAAAAAGTAAGGGAGAACAGGAAAAAAAATTTCTTACCAGAAAATTAATTATCAAAATAGGATATTCCATTCGTATTTAATTGAACTTTTATATTATGCACAATAACTGACATTCTATATATGTAGTTTAACAAATTCTATTATTTATGGTGATTTTTTTCCAATTTTTTTAATAAGTAAACGTTGAGAAAATGACACAAATCAAATTATAATGGCTGGCGTATCCCGCTTTTTTGCAATCTACAGCGAACCGACTCTTCTCTTCCTGTTTCGTCACCCTCGCAGCGAACCAAGCCATACACCAACAGAGTCTTCCCTTCTGAATTCGAAGGATTCCTTTTTGCTTTTGCCTTTATTCTTACCCTCACCCTTCCTTCTTTCATCCCTTGAACTTTAGTCGCTTGGCTCTCCTGTCTATCCAGCAGAAGCTCAATCACCGAGTCTTCGTTAAGGTGACTTTTTTTTCCCCAAAGCCCAATCAATTTTTTGTTTGCCCCTGTGCTTTCGGTTTTGACTCCTCAGGCTGTTGGTTTCGTTCCGGTGTATATTTGACTATTTACTCTGTTCTGAGCGTTTCTTTGGTTGTCTGGTCAGTTATTTCTGGGATTTAAGCAATAAAAAACATGTTTTTGAAACCTTCAATCAAGTCACGGAGACGCCATAACTGAGAGCATTTCTTACATGAGTTTCTTCTGGAGTTGACTTCTTTATTTGTAGTCTAGGACTGATATGGCACTCTCGGTTTTTACTTTTATTATTTATTTTTTTATCTATCCTGTTAGGGAAGGTAAGGATATTTCTTATCGAAAATAAGTGCCTAGTTCTGCTGAAAACAATCGCCATAATTTTTAATATCGATGCTAACTTTCCTCCAGATTGGAGGATCATGGGCCTCTTTAGCTGTTGCAAAAAAGGTGATGATCATCATCATCTGGCTGCCGATAATGGACCCTTCGTGCCAAAGCCAAGCTATTCCACTGGTAATTCACGACGCCATGATCCTTTGTTTCTAAAAGAATTTATTCTCTCACGTATCTCCACATAATTCATGCGCTTCTTGTTGTTTTAATTCTATTACACGATGCAGGGATCACTGGTTATACTGGTAGGCAATTTTCAACGACCGCTCCACAAACTGTTGATTTTCAGCCCATTGCCGTCCCTCCCATTTCATTTGATGAAATGAAGTCCCTGACTGATAATTTTGGCTCAAAATCTTTCATCGGTGAGGGTGCATACGGGAAGGTATATCATGGTGTATTAAAGAATGGGCGTCACTTGGCCATTAAGAAGTTAGATTCCAGCAGGCAACCGGAAAATGAATTTCTTGCTCAGGTTAGGTTTAAATGCGTCCTGTTATTCTAATTACCTTTGCTGTGCAATTCTATGGTGTGATTTCGTGGATCATTTGTCCCCATTAGCTTTGATTTGTCACTTCACAGGTTTCAATCGTATCAAGGCTAAAGCATGAAAATGTTGTTGAGCTTCTTGGTTATTGTGGCGATGGTGCTTTCCGAGCCCTGGCCTACGAGTATGCTCCTAAAGGAACTCTTCATGACATTCTACACGGTCAGTTATATCATTCATTTCTTTCATTGAGGAGATGCATTTTTCTTTTGCTCTTTGAATATCAGGTTAAGCTGTTTATTTAGTCCTTAAAATTGTGTGATTTGTTATTTCGCAGCCCTTAAGGCATGCACGTATGTATCCTGTTTTTGACCAATGAAATTATAATAAGTAGCAAATAATGCATTTTCTTTTTCTCAGTTTATGCAGATAACTGAAACATTCAAGAATACATACAGTTGTGAAATTTGAAGTTTATAGTAACAAAGTTAATCAAAACTTGCAGCTTATAAATTTCTTTTATATATATATAGGACACAAAGGGGTGCAGGGTGCACAACCAGGTCCAATATTGTCATGGGCGCAAAGAGTCAAAATTGCAGTGGGGGCAGCTAGAGGACTTGAATATTTACATGAAAAGGCAGAGACTCATATCGTCCACCGTTATA
Organism: Vachellia collinsii; assembly: GCA_006871305.1. Classification (NCBI taxonomy): domain Eukaryota; kingdom Viridiplantae; phylum Streptophyta; class Magnoliopsida; order Fabales; family Fabaceae; genus Vachellia; species Vachellia collinsii. The sequence goes on from QFDD01120101.1 coordinate 62,492, forward strand.
TCAAGTCCTGCAACGTACTGATTTTTGAAGATGATGTTGCAAAAGTTTCTGATTTTGATTTGTCAAATCAAGCCCCTGATGCTGCTGCTCGTCTCCATTCTACCCGTGTTCTTGGAACCTTCGGTTATCATGCTCCAGAGTAAGCTGATTATTTTGGGCAGCATTAATTGACAACATTTTCTTCCTATGGGAGGTTCTAATGAATTAACATTTTGGATGAAAGATATGCCATGACGGGCCAACTCACTTCAAAAAGTGATGTCTACAGTTTTGGAATTATACTTCTAGAACTCCTAACCGGACGCAAACCTGTTGATCATACACTGCCTCGAGGGCAGCAGAGCCTTGTCAACTGGGTATAAAATTTCTATACCTTTTTAGAAACAGAATGATAATGTCTTTGTGATTTCCAAAACCCATACCTGAAACAAGATATTTTAAACTATAAGGCTCAAACACAAACTCTATTTTTTACATCATGGCCGTATCCAGGATCCTTACTTGGATTGAATGATTGTTGTCCATTGGTGTGAATTAGGCAACGCCAAGACTGAGTGAAGACAAGGTGAAGCAGTGCGTGGATGTGAAATTAAAGGGAGAATACCCTCCAAAGGCAGTTGCAAAGGTAAACTATGTTGTATTTGTGGAGATGAAATGTGTTTCACATCAACGTTGGTGTTTAAAACTCACTATTATCTGTTTGTGACTGTGTGTGAAAGATGGCTGCTGTTGCTGCACTGTGTGTGCAATATGAAGCTGAGTTTCGGCCAAATATGAGCATCGTAGTGAAAGCTCTACAGCCTCTACTTTTTCCTCGCTCTTCCCTTCACACTAAGCAACCTCCCAACTTGTAAATTCCCAAATCCTCTGATCTATCATGCAACCAATTGCCCTGTGACAAGTGGCCTCAAAGTTCTGTAGTCCTGATTTTGCTTAGCATTCTGTAGATTGAGCTTTTGTAGGTTGGTGGCAAAGATGCAATCATAGTTAAGCTACTGGTTTTTAAATGCTTAATGAAACTTTGTTAATATCTGTTAGTTCCTCTAAGAAACATATAAGCTATTTTTGTTCGTTGCTTTAGGGAAAATTTTATAGTGAAGTAAATCTTAATTCCAGTAGATTATGTTCATATTTATTCAATCCACCTTACATAAACCATTTCCAATAGGATTTAAGATCTTGATTCATGAGAACTCCATTCAACACGGCAAACCATTTATAAGTATCGTTAATAATATTTTATAAGGAATGCGTGTACTTGAACAAGAATATATAGTTCAATTTTTTTCATTGGATTATCAATATCAAGTTCTTCAAAGGGCTAGATATGCGGAAGTTCTTTCGTACGACTGCGAGTAGTTATGCAAATAACGTGGGTGTTTGCTTTGGAATGGCGTGGCCATTGAAATTGAAACAATAGCTTATAAATAGAAATATAAAAATCGCTATATGATTCTTTTACCTCACCCATGCTTGTACGGTGATATCTTCGTACACGTGCGCTTATTACCATCACTGTCCCCGAATTTTCAGTCTAGACACAAGGGTCATATAAAATACAACTATTTGCCTAGCAAGCTCTCAAATCAGCAATTCCAAATGCCACCATTGATATCTCCAAGATCTCTATTTTCCGTCTCTGCTCTCTCCTATGGTTGTTTCCCATTTATACTTGGCTTCCTTGATCGTAGACAAATGAAAGCTTCTGAGGGGTCCATTTTTACCTTGTCAAGAAAATGAAAATTCCAAACCCCACCCCCCCCGGAAGCTTTGATTTTGAGGTTATCAGTAAAACTTAAAAAGCTATACACTGAGCGACGGTGGGGAATGCCTTCCTATCACTCCATGGCAATCCAAAATACGGCTTGCCAAGCTTCTGGAGAAATTTTCTCTTAAAAAAACCCCTTCACTGCAGTAAAAAACAGTCACCACATACCCTCATCCTAATATGTAACGGAAACAAATGGAGTGGGTTCAATTCCTGAGAGTGCCACTTTGTTGTGGTTCCAATCGCGGCGCTTGGGGAGGCATCCTAGCTCCTGAGTGTTTAGGTAAACGCCTGAGGGTAATTGACAGCTCGCCCTGCTCAACATTGGTATGACCTAAAAGGAAGGGAGATTTCACCCTGCCCTTGGATCGTGGGTGAGCCCAACCCCTTTTCAAAATTTTTTGTATCAAAAAAAAATATGTAATGGAAACGAATGAAATCATGTAAGAGACTGTACACACCATAAATGCAATAGAGTTGTTAATGCCCATATTCATGCAAAATCCTAGGTCCCAACATCTACAGACTACAGCTACGCTATAACACAGATATTTTAACCATCTACAGACCGACTACTCTTTGTTGTCAAATGTGGCTGGCATCACAACTCATAGCAGCTAAAAGAATGCAAAAATTGTCCTTCAATCCTGGAATTTGAACACCGCATGCTGCCTCTAACTTGTTGCTTCATTCTGCCATTGCCCTGCAATCTGGATTGTCACTCTTTTTCTGTATCAGAAGTCTCCCTTTTGGCTCTGCCCCTCTAAGTTTCCTGCCTGACTTCTTCGGCATCTTCGATCCTGAATTTCAGCCACAATATTTGCAACCATTTAGTTTCAAGAACTTCACCAGGCATCAATGATATGCATTACAAGCAGCCACGTAAGAGAAATGTAATTTTCAGAAACTGCCACCCCATGTGGAAAACTTCAAACAGACGATATAAGAATCAGAAACCAAACCTCTCTTGGTATGGGATATTCCCCCAATTCAAGCATACGGACAACTTGACTCATCTTTGGTCTTTTCTCAGCATCGGGATCAACACACCTCAAAGCAGTCAAAAGGGCTCGTTTAAGGGCACTTGTTGATGGCCTGGTCTCAATGTTGGGGTCCACTACCTCTTCTGAACGCCTACTCCCTACCATCATCTTGAGCCAATCTACCAAATTTACCTGAAACAACCATTCAAATAACATTAAGGAAAGTCTTCAGGGGAAAAAATGGCATAATACAAGAGTTACAGAAAGCAACTAAGCAAAAAAAGTTCAGACAGATTTTCTATGCACATGAAATAGTGGACAAAAGTTCTTTAGCAGCCTTATCAGGTGCTCAACAACGACTTTACTTAAAAGAAGCAAATACATGTCAGTGCCCTACTGCTGACACACCTCAGCTGCTGGTCGACCATAATCCACTGGGTCCCTACCGGTAATTGCTTCAAAAAGCAATACTCCAAAGCTATAGACATCACTCTTCTCATTTAGCAAGCCAGAATTGGCATATTCCGGAGCCACATATCTGAAAAATACAAAGCACATGTAAAAGGAAAATCATTGCTAAATTGGGAGTTTGAATTTGCAGACAGTTTCTAATAAGATTTTATCAGACAGAAAACACCGTACCCAAAAGTGCCCATTACTCTAGTTGTAATATGACTTTTCCCGGCGCCAAGCAACTTAGCAAGCCCAAAGTCAGATATTTTGGCATTAAAGTCATCATCAATTAGAATATTGCTTGATTTAATGTCCCGATGCACCACTTTAGGTTCAATAGCTTCATGCAAGTAAGCCAGCCTGCAGCATAAAATCTCAGATTTTTGAAGATAAAATTAGGTCATGCTGTAAATGAATTTATTTAGGCACCAATGAGCATACGCTTTAGCAGTGCCTAGCAGAACTTTCATTCGTGCATCCCAAGTTAGATACCCGTATTGCCGCATGGCTCCATGAAGCCATTGCTCTAAATTTCCATTGTTAATGTATTCATAAACCAGCAACCTGAAATTATATATTGGGTTTATCAAGAATAAATAACATTTTCAAATACAATTTTGTAGTTCAGATTTATCAGATACTTCTGATTGGAGGCATTGAAAATATTGTGAGCATGTGGGGTACGTCAATCAATTCCTTAAGTGAAGCTGAAAGCATGACATAATGTAATGTAGCTTGTAACCTTGAAGGTTAAAAAAAAAATGCAGCTTGTATCCCAGACAAACCGCAGAACAAAATATGTGGTACCTGTGAGTCCCTTCAATGCAATAACCCAAAAGTCGAACCAAGTTTTTATGGCGCACATGACCAATAGCCTCAACCTCCACTCTAAATTCCTTTTCCGCTTGTCCTCTGCAAGATGGGCATTAACATTTATCTGTCAAACTTGCTGAATCTGCGGATAGTCTGAAAACAATTAAAATGATAAAGGAAATAGCTCAAAATTCTAAAAATAAAGGTGGCTCTGCCGGTTCCAGCCAAAACTTACAAATTATTGAGTAGCTTCTTAACAGCCACTAGATTCCCGTTCATTAGTTGACCACGATAAACAACTCCATATCCACCTTCACCAATAACATTGTCTCTTGAAAACCTGTTTGTTGCAAGTTCTAGGTCCCTTAATGTAAACCAGTAGCCCCAGCCAAGGTGAGAGAATTCAGGCAGACCAGACAATGGTGATGGGGCAGTGATAGGATGCAAAGATGACCTGTAAGCAGACATGGACATAGCACCACTTTCTTCGCCAGATTGAGAACCAGCAGCATCTTTCTCCATACGATTAGATGAACCTGATTGGCTGCTAGTGTCCCCCCTTTTTGTTTGGATCAAAACCTTCTCAGAATCCCTGTCACTATATTTGTCACTCAGACTCATAAAAGCACCACTCTGCAAATGGTTACTAGCTGAAACTTGATCAACTCTAATCTCTTTGATCTCTTCCGAAATTGATAACATATGTCTAAAGGGAACCTTGCCATTGACACTTTTGCACCTCTTCCGTGAAGTAAGACATATCAACACCACAAGAATTATCACAATGAACAAACCAACCGTTATCCCCATTAGAACCCACAATTTCAAACCAAAAACAAATGTTTTCTTGGACAGTCCTGAATTTAGACCCGATGCCATTGTGTTGATGTCAAATATCTGCAGGTTAGAACTTGAAAATTTAGAATGCAATCTGTGTCTAAAATAAAGCGTTCGCATAGATTGATGTAGAATGGGGAGAGGTGGGGAGAGGAAGAAGAAACATCATATTCTATGAATCTCAAAACAAAAGTCTACAGACATAGGGTTATAAAGGATTGAATAAAACATTTGTTAGAAACAAGGAAATAAAAAGTGTGTGTGTGTGAGAAAGAGAGAGAGGATTGAACGAAATGTGTTAATTTTTATTTTTTTTTTAAATTAAGCTTGCTGAAAGAAAGAAAGAAAAGAAATAACCAAAAACAAAAACAAAGCCCCTCACATTAAACCGTTGAGGCTTTGTTAAATCTCATCACCAGGCTTGATAATGAAACTCACACATTCAACCTTGCAAATTTAAAGCAAGAAAACGCTCAATATATCAACAGCCTAGATATCAAGGTCATGAGCGGTGGGCAACAAAGACCGGGTTTTAATCCGCAAGCAGAGTTGAGGTTAAACAGAGCGTTATCTCCAGAAAGTGCGCAAAATGTCCGAGAATTCATATTGAAAACAAATCAAGCACATCTTTTTGGCCACAATAAAACCGGAGTTGCGAAAAGGAAAATGCAATAATTTGACTTCAGACTTCTCAGGAACATAGATCGTAATTAGCCAGAAGAACATTTTTCCTCTTGTGATAAATGATTTTATAGAACACATACAAACCCAACAAGCAAGAAAGACTGAAACTTTGTCCATTTTGTCATTGGGGAATTGAACAAGAAGAAGAAAAAAGGTTTTTGCAGATGGATTTGGTTTCATATTAGCCAGCAAACCAAGTTGTTAAGATTGACAACAAAAAGCGTCATTTGTTTACGTCTCCTCGAGATTCCCAGAAACTGGGCAGAGATTAAACAATGAGCATATTAGCAGAAAGGAGAAAAATGAATCTGAGCGTTTCAATACCTGTCGACAAGCCTAATGGCGTAATGCTGCAATGAAGCAACCGAAACACCAAATCTATTCAGTGGCAGCAATCTTCTCGGATGTCAACAGAACACAGTTGGACCCCATTGTCGAAATCTTCCAATGTCTATATATTTCCTCAGTAAGTTTTCTCAATTCCATAAATGAAACCTTGTGTGCAATCTAAGATGACCCTTCACAAACCAATCCACCCCTTCTTCGCTAGACAACAGAGGGTAGCAGCGACGCACCGACCGTGCTGTGCTGCTGGAGAGAATTGGAGAGCGCAAGAAGCACATCAGATTCTGAGAGGAGGGAATGGTGGGGGTTAATATTAAGAAGGCGTGGAGTTATCAGCGGTAGGTGATGAGAAGTGACATGGCTCACAATTCACATTACATTCAGTAAACGTGAAGCATGAAAATGGAAACCTTCTTTGCTGTTTCTTCAAAATTTCTCCCTCTTTCAGTCTCTTCCTCCCTCTCTATCTGCCTCCTTTTTTTAATTGTTTTTTTTATTCCTGAAATTTGTTCAGAAGGTGACGGATAATCACCCGTGTGAAGCTAAAATCCCATTTGCATTTTATAATTAAGTATTAGTATTAATATAATTATAATTAATCACTGTTGATTGTAGATTTTTTTTTTTGTTTAGCTTAGTTTCCTATTATATTGAGCCAATCATAATTAATATAATTATTGCTAACAGATTTGTCCTTAATAATTATTAGGATGTCAAAGCTTTCACATTTTAAAAGTCAAACGTCAAGACTGAATTTTCGACGTTTCATATTAGCGTTGCTGCTGCTACACGAGACAGTTTAGGTAGAAGAAGAGAAAAATGCTGGAGTGCATACAACAGTATAAGAAACAAGAAGAGAAAACTTCAACACCTCAATTTATCAGAAGGTAGTTATACATAACGAGATGTAGGTTGACAAAAAAAGAAAGAAAGAAAGAAAGAATGAGAGTTACTCCCATTTTTAGCATTGACTTTAGTTAAGGATGCAAATAATATGCGGACTTTGGATAAATTGTGGTAAATAAATAAGCCGGCGTGATGCCATTAATCCGTTATTGAAGAGATGACGGGTGAAGGAGCGCCACAGCACAGGGGAGAACGAAGCACTCCTCCCATCTCCTTTTTTCTTTGGCCAACCTCCTCCCATCTTGTACGTATTTTTTGGCCGAACACTCATATGAGTAACAATCAATCAAACTACATAAATGTTTTTTTTTTAAATATGTTTTTATTTATGAAAATAATGGTGAGCGATAGAATAAGCGTGAAAAAATATTAGATATAATGGGTAAAAATATGACATGCATGTGAATTAATTGAGATAAAATAAAAAATACATTAATTTATAAACAAACACAAAATGTTTATATTTGAATATAATGCCGGAGGAAGTAAGCAACAACGTGACTATAAATGTCTCCCCCTCTCCCCTTCCCATGCCTTTTAGGCTCACAACTTCTCTTCTTTGTTGCCCTTTTACCCTTCTTTTTTCTAATATTAGCTATAATTAATTTCATCAAAATGTCACAAACAATCCACTTATCACTGTTTTGTTATTTTGTTTAAGGAAGATAATTTCCTCTTTATCTCCTTACTAAACAATTAAGTAGTGATAAGTGAATTGTTTATGACATTTCATAAATGGAGAGCCATAATTAAAAAAAGGAGGATAAGAAAACAATAAGGTTGTCAGTGTACATGCACCACACTAAGAACTAATAATTGTGAGAAAATATGTAATGTTTAAATATAATCTAGAAGGTCTAAATTTAAACACGTCACTTTCTAAATGATACTATTTTTAAGGGAAGTGACGACTGACAGTTATAAAATTATATTTATTTTAAATTTTACACATTTTTAAATAGAAAAGTATCTAAAATATAAAAATTTAATTCAATTAAATATAGAAATCAAAATGAGCGGCTACACACCACGCTCATCAAAATAATGAGCACAATGTCACGGTCTTCCCATGTGTAAATAGATATTTTTTTGAGAGGTTATTGGCCATTAGATCAAATAGATCTCCACCATCCATTGAGTAGGTGGGAGTAGGTGGATTTGCATTTGGGCCGTTAGATCAAGTAGATCTCCACCATCCATTGAGTAGGTGGGAGTAGGTGGATTATCATATGGGCCGTTAGATCGAATAGATCTCTACCATCCATTGAGTAGGTGGGAGTAGGTGGATTTGCATATGGGCCGTTAGATTGAGGAATGGAGTAGTATAAATACCCCCAAGGGGATCATTTGTAAATCATCCATTCAAGGATCCATTCAAGCAATAGAGAAACATTCTCTCAAGCTCCTTCTCTCTCTAATTTCTCTCTCTAGTCTTGTGCTCCTTACTTGTGAGCTTGTCCAGGTTATTTGGGAAGGTTGACTTAGTTCGAGTTTGGGTGAAAGATCGAGCTAAGTGCCGCATGGTTGTTGTAGGATATAAACAACTCCATGACAACAAGATGTGTTCTAGCTGCGGAATCTATTTCAGTGCTCATCGTAATAATGAGCTTTAAGAGCTCATCACTGTAATGAAATAGGCATAATTCAAATAGAATTTCAACGATATAGATTTTAATTGTTGAACGGGTAGCTTTTAAATAACAAATTATCTTTCAAAAAGATGACAATTGAGAGATTACCTTTGGATGTTCTTTAGATGTTACACGCATTACAATAATTAATTGAAGGTAAAATTTAAAAAATAGAGAAAATGAGCAGGAAAATAGAATAGAGAAAGATGCATATAATTAATTAAGGGTAACATTGAAAAAAGTTTATCAAACTTTCAAATAAAGTCAAATTGCTGATCATTTAGAGTATGAATCATAAGAAAGAGGGTGTTGTTATAAATAGATAGGATTGGAGAGATGGCTGGCAAAACAGAGAGAGAGAGAGATAGGATTGTAGAGATGGAGTATTAAATATGTAAACATTCAAGAGAAAAGAAATAAAAGGTTGAAAGGTCTAATGGGCAAGGGACGACACACCGAATGAGCCCGAAGTCATCATTCTTGCTATTTCCATATTATTGCGTTGCGTCGCGTGGCGTAGATTCCCAAGTTTCATATTTTAGCTCTTAATTTAATGGGACTTGACATTCCCATTCAACAGCCTGGAGTGGACAGCATAACAGTTATTCAAAATGCCCCATAATACCCCCACTGTGGATTTAACCATCCAAGCATGTCCCTGCCGGATTCTTGCAAGCGAATCAACTCCTTCACGGCTCATGACTTTGAGTACACTTGACTACGTTGCTTCTGTGCCTCACTTCCATTCTGACTACCATACCATCACCAGTCCTCCTCCCTCTTTGGATCGTCTACTATTTGTGATGTGATGTGCTATGCTTGTGTGCACGGTCTGCATGTGTCACGATGGATGTGCATGGGTTTAAAATCTTGCGTTGTGTGCTGATAGATGGATGGATACAAGAGTCGGAAACTGACATGATGGTTTTTTCAAAGCTAGCTAATTGCCTTTTCTACTTTCTTTTTATGAGACAGATTATGTTTCTTTACCAGCGAATAAATACACATGTGCCCCTCCCTGTTTATTGCTTTGATATGGTGATTAGTGTCCCACATAGTAATTAATATTTAACGGTGAATGTGGAATTTCTATACATTGCTTCTGCGTTTGATCATTGACGATCATATTTATATATATATAAACGAGTAAAGGAATCATAAAGGCGGAGTCGTGTGTGATGAGTTGACTAATTCCAAAATTAAGGTGGCTCAATAAATAAATGATGGCCACTTGGATACAGGCATATGCTTTGCATAATGCTGATGGAAGCTTTTATAAATTATTGTGAGCACATACATCATAGTATTTGAGTACTTTGCTGCTCTCATCCTTTGGTCTGCACCTCCATGTCAAATATACATATAACAACCCTAATTAGTGTATTTGTATGCTCAAATCCCTAAATACTGTTTCATAATGACCCTGTTCCTGGTGTTGTTAATTCATATCATGCCATTTGAAACTCTCTCTCTCTCTCTGTGATACAAGACTTTAAACTCTCTTTGAATTGGGGGAAAACGAGCAAAGTGAGAAGCCTTCAAATTCTAACAAGTTCCTCTCATTATTAATTTGGTATACATTAGATTCTGTAAGGGAAACTAGGTAGGAGACACAGTCAAATTATTTGCTGCGATAAAATAAATGAAATAAAAAAGTGTAAAGACATGCTGGGAGGGGTGTCAAGAAATAGAGAAGGGAACAGAGGAGGAGCTTTTGCTTTTCTCGTACATGGCGACCATTCAAACCGTGACACTAACCACCTTACACTATGTTATGCGGAAATGTATCAGTAAGAATGGGGCCAGCTCCTATTTATTTCCTTTTTTTATTTATCTAAATTAGTCAATTATATCTTATAGGCACTACATGATTGCGTGCATGAACAAATACGTTAAGGTCTGGAGCATGCATACTCTGGTCTTACAATGCGATATGAGATCCAATTGGGCCTTTTATGGGAGCCCGAAACAAATATGCAAAAGGCCCAATAATAACATAGTGGACCCAACTTAAGTCCAATATGGAGGTTAGGACATTAGATAGCGCCTGCAATAGAGAGACTTGACAAATAAAACCAAAATCGTATCAATTTCATTATCATTTTTATTCATGATTGTTTTAACTACGTTTCAAATTAATTATAGAGTGCGGAGATATGAGCAAGAAAATTGGAGAGTGAAAGTCTGGTGACACTAGTCTACCGATCAACGGAGGAATACCGACAACGGAGAAACTAGATCCCAACAAGGAAAAAGACGATTTGGTGCAACAAATACTTGGCTGACCAACAAATTAATATGACAGAGGTTACTAGGCTTATTAGGTGTAATGATGTTGATTTGGTACAGCATGTTCCCATTGTCCAGCTAAATAGCATGAACCATTACAACGACACACATAATATTTTTGGAGATGGTGTGGTATCAGAACCATGACCCCCAGACCTTCCATCATCAAGGTGTTTGTGTTTAATAATGAAGATAATGAATTCAACGACTTATGGTACGAGACCATTAAGGATGAAAGTGAAGAAGCAATAGGGGAGGAGCCCAAAACAATGATCAACAACTGGGTATGTGACAACCCTGACCTTTCCTCCTTCCCTATCATTTTTTATTATGAATATAATATATTGGAATTGTATAGTTGCTGCCTCCAAATCATATCCCGATTGTGTTAAAGATTTGATTAAAGGGAAAAGTGTTGATATTTTGATAGTTTTGGAAACTCGTGTGAGTAGGCCTAAAGTAGATTGAGTGATCCGAAGACTGGGTTTTGATACCTGGATCCGAGTTGAATGTATGAGCTATGTAGGTGGAATATGGTTACTCTGGAATGTAGATGATACTCCTATTAAATGTAGCTCATCCTCCACCCAATTATTCATGTTTGGGTGTCTCAAAAAAAAAGCAACCGAACTCTTTAGTTATCTTGCATCTATTGTGAAACCAACTATAGTCTCTGAAAGAAGCTTTAGGATGATTTGGTTAGTTTGAATGAGAGCATGGTGGGACCTTGGATTGTTGTGCTGGATTTCAATGTGTATCTCTCTGTGGAAGATAAAAATGGAGGCTCACTCCTAAATTTTCAATCCATGAATCATTTTTTTTTTGGATTTTATCCAACAAACAAATCTAAACGATATAGATTTTATGGGTGATCGTTTCACTTGGGAAAAAGGGAGTGTTCATGAAAGGACAAACTGGGCTTTTGCAAATGCATATTGGTTTAACTTTTTTCCTTTTGCGAAGACTCACCATCTTGGTAGATTTGGCTCGAATCATAGGCCTCTTTACATCAAATCTTCTCTGGATCCGAGTAAAAGGAATTCCACTCCTTTGTTTCGTTGCCAAGCAGCTTGGATTCTTAAAAATGGATTTAGTGATATAGTCAAAAAGAGTTGAAATTGCGATGCTTAGGAAGGGAACTTTAATTGCTTCAAGGAGGAGGTTATCAAGTATAATAAGATGAAAGTAGGCAACATATCGATGAAGAAGAGAATTTACTCTGAAGAATTGAAGGGATGGATAGAGTGCGCCAAAGGAGGGATAATCAATATCTAGTCCAAGTTGAGAAGGTTCTGTGGAAAGATTATAATAGGGTGCCTGCGTAAGAAGAATTATTGTGGTATCAAAAATTGAAGTGTAACTGGCTTAAGTGGGGGGACAAAAACAATAAATTCTTTCATGCTTCTACATTGATTAGAAGGGAGAAGAACTATATTGAAGGGATCTAGAATGTAAATGGTGAATGGACTTTTGATCATCAAGGGACTAAAAGATTTGAGTCTTCAGTATTATAGGGAACTCTTCAGTAGTTAATCAATTGGGACAAATCAGATCCAAACTTTTTGTGGCTTACACGCCTTGAATGCCTTTGAAACTAAAATGCTAGCGGAAGAATTCAATAACAAAGAAGTAAAAATAGAAAATTTTGATATGGGAGCTTACAAGGCTCGGGGCTCAATGGCATTCAAGCATTTTTCTATCAAGAGTATTGGAGTATCATTGGTGAAGACATGTGCTGAATGGTAAAAGAATATTTCAAGGATCCAAGCGATATCATAAAGACTAACAGTACCAACATGGTGCTTATTCCTAAAATAGAAACCCTAGTAACAATGAAGGATTTCAGGCCTATATCTCTTTGCAATGTGAGATATAAGGTGATTACTAAGATCATTAGCTGGCATCTTCAAAGCATCATGGGTAAGTTAGTGGGACATCACCAATGTAGCTTCATTGCAGGCAGACATAGTGGTGATAACATCATTGTTACTTAGGGGTTATTCACTCCATGAAGAGTGAAAAAGCACTCATTGGTTGGACAACAATCAAAGTAGACCTAGAGAAGGTTTATGACTATTTGTAGTGAAGCTTCATATACAATACCCTGAAAGAGGTGGGGATTGAAGATGATTTATGCCATGTAATTATGGCTTGCATATTGCAGTCGTCATTCAAGGTTCTATGGAATGCAGAATCCATAAAGGAATTTCAAGCCTTTAGGGGAATTATACAAGGTGATCCTATATCTCTATACATATTCATACTATGTATGGAGAACATGAGTCACATCATTGAGGATGTTGTTATTGGTGGTGAATGGAAACATGTTAAGCTGAGTGGGGATGGCCCAAGAATATCCCCCTTCTTTCTTATAGATGACATAGTCTTTTTTGGGGAGGCTTCAACAACTTAAATGAATGTGATGATTGATCGTATTAATAAATTTTGTGCTGTCTCGAGATAGAAGATGAATAGAAGTAAAACCAATATCTGCTTCTCTAAAAATATTCCTTTCTCCGAGGAGATGGAGCTAAGTCAAAGGATGAGTATAGGGCTCACTTCGGATTTGGGGCAAATATCTAGGTATTCCTCTAATTCATAAATGTGCCTCTAATGTTCTCTTTGCCCCTATTATTAAGAGAACCTGTCATAAGCTTGCCGAATGAAAAAGGAATTTTTTTTCAGTTTTGCGGGCCTAACAACCCTCTTAAAGGCGGTGATAGTAATGATCCCAACCTACCATATGCAAACAATGCTCTTATTGAAAGGTCTCCTTAAGGAAATTAAAAAGATAAGTAAAACTTTTCTTTAGGGAGAAACTGAGAATCACAGAAAAATTTACCCCTATCTTGGGACCATGTAACCAAAGATAAAAGTGAAGGGGGTATGGGAGTTCGAAACCTCAAAATACAAAATGAAGCTTTTATCTTGAAGTTATATTGGAATTTGGTCACAAATAAGGAGGCTCTTTGGGATAAGGTTCTGAGAGCTAAATATAGATGTGGCTATGATTGTTTACTGAAGGTGACTAAGCGTAAGAATGCCTCTTTAACTTGGAGAAGGATAGGTTCTATATGGCACTCTTTTCAGCTAGGCTTGCTAAGAAAATTAGGAATGGTAGAAGCACTCTTTTCTAGGAGGAAAACTGGTTTGAACTACATGCTCCTTTGAAAAATCAAATTCAAAGGCTTTAAAGACTTTATTGATAAAACATAAAAAGTGGTGGACTTTCTCAGTCCTCAAAGAGATTGGGACACTTAGAAGCTCTGTTGTTGGTATTCTCCGAACATTGTTGATTGAATCACTAGGGTGTACCCTTGCTATGAGGAGAGAGGAAAGAATAAACACTATTAGATGGCCGCTTTAATATAAAAAAGGCATATCTTTTTCTCTCTGCAGGTAGCGGGATAGCAACATTTGGAAGCTCATTTGGAGGTGGTAATGATCAGAGAAGATCAAATCCTTCCAATGGCTCTTCACTCATGATAGAGTCCACACAGTTGAGTTGAGAGGAGACAGGGACTTTCATCATCAACAAACTGCCTGTTTGGATGCGTCGAAGCTGAGCTCCTCCAAGACTGCTCTGATGCTATTCAATATTGGCAGTTCATGCTCTTACCTAAGTGTTGGTCACCTTTTTTCTCTTTACATGAAGCTGATTAAGTCAAATGGAATCTCAAACATGAAGCTGGACAACCCCATACATTGAAGATTGCTTGGCCAGTTCTCTTTGGCTACATTTGCTGGGAGATCTGGACTGCCCATTGTAACAAACTTTTCAACCCAACAGACGTCATTTGTGACCATAATGCAAATGATAGTCTATTTCGGGTGAGTTTAGATAGAGATCCAGTCTTCAATGGCAGGTTCTGCATAGATGAATCTTAGGATGGACAAAATTAGCAACCATTTCGAGGTGAATATCATATTCTTGAGGTTGATGAATCAGTCTTACAGGATGGACAAAGTGGATGCAATGGTGTCATTAAGAACTGGGACAACTAGTGCATTAACGGTTTTAGCTGCAAGCTTGCTTATGTTCCCTTAGCCATTGTCAAAATGCTTGCTATCATAAACGGGCTTAACTTGTGTTGGCTAGAGGGTTATTGAAGGATTGTGCTACATACAAATTGCGTCATTAAGCTTGTCACTAGAGGTTGTGATGCCAATCACCCTTATTTTGATATCATTGAAGAAATGAGGACGATTCCTTATAGGGATTGACAAGTTACTTCTAAACATGTGTATAGGGAATCCCTTATTGTTCCGGATCATTTGGCTAAACTTTCCCTTGATATGGCTAGCAATTTCCTCATCCATCACCAACCTCCTCCATTCATTAATAAGGATGCGGCTATGTATTTTGTAGAGTTCAAAAAATCGGACCGGACTGGCCAGTTCAGGCCGGAAACCGGCCATTTGTCCGATCTGGTTTGATCTTGAACCGGAGGCCGAGTCAACCCCCGTTTAACTTGGTCAACTCGACCGAGTGAACGAGTTAGCCGGGTTACCATTCTGTTTGAAACCAAAAGGAATTTCATCGGAAACAAATAGCAATGAGACAGAGAAGAAAAAGAAGAAGGGGATATCAAGCAAGAAGAAGAAAACTAAAATAAAATAAAAGGAAAATAGAAAATGAAAGAAGAAAATGACGAAAGAAAAGAATATCCCTGCGTTCACCGTCGTTTATTGCTCGTCGTCATCATCGAAGCCATGGAGCACCGAAAGTAGACTTCTCAAAGAAGACAAGCAAGAAATATCTCTTCTCATCTCTGGTGTGGAAAACGCGTGAAGCCAAGAGAAAGAGAAATACTGAATTACTGATAGGGAAGGCAAATCACTTAAATGAATATATGCTTTTGTCTTGAAAAAAAGGGAAGAGGAAGGTCATGTGGGAGAGAGAAAAGAGAAAAGTGGGATGGGAGTTGGTAAAATGAAAAGATAAAAGAGGAAGGTAATGGTGGGAAAGAGAAGAAAAAGAAATAGAAAAAAATGAAAGAGTTAGAAGAAGAGTATGAAAAATAAAAAAAGAACAAAAAGATGAAAAAAATAAAGCTAAAAATAAATTAAATGATTATTAATTATAGTAACTAAAAGATTTTAACTGATAAAGATGAATATTTTGAAATTAACATTATTAAAAGTATTATATTTTAATATTGTCAATTAAATATCATTATTTTAATATGACCGGTCTGACCCCGCTCTAACCCATTAACCCTTGATCTATTGTCTTGACCGGTTCAATATCCGATCCGTTTTTTAAGGCTTTGGTATTTTGTTGTTTCTGATTTTATTGTTTAGACTTTAGATGAAGGTATCTCATTTTACTTGAGAAAAATTAATTACAGAGTTAAAGAAAATCAATACAACTAAATTAGATCGGCTTAAACACATATTCTTATATTATAGCTCAAACAAACTCGGAAAAAAAAAAAAAAGCTCAAACAAACTCAACATTATTTTGTATATTATATTAATAATTTTGACAATTAGTTAAAACAGAAATTGAAATGAGCCACAACTACTAATAGGAACGGCCACATTCCCATTTCCCAGCCAGAAAAATTAGTTAAAACGAAAAAAAAAAAATCCAAAATCTCACTAAGCTCAAATGGAGACCACAGACAGCACGTGAGTTCATTTCAGAGCCTAATGGAGCTTTCCCTTCCTCCCGACTCTCCACTTCGCCACTCGCTCTCAAAGCCCACCTTCTCCATTCATCATCGTCATCTCCTTAACCTATTGTTTCCCCTCCCACGTCGCAGACGCACCAAGAATCCGATTTCCGGATCACGATTCTCGCCTCCCACTTCATGCGTGGCGGAGGCCGATGCCTCCGTGCCCGTCGCTATCACCGCCCCGGAGCATTCCGGCGGTAAGATGGTGATGGAGCTCGTGGGTGCTTTCAACGAGCTCACGGAAAGGATGAATGTCTTGTCTACCAGCTCCTCCCGTCTTCTTTTCAAGGCTCTTAAGCTGTCAATTCCCATCTTGCAAAGTTTCCCTCTTGCTCCTGATGGCCGTTCTCCACTTTCCAAGGCCTTGTCTGTGGCTATGGTTCTCGCTGATCTGCAGGTGGTCTTAGTTGTAGTTGCTTCTGCTCCTATAAATTTCCCTAAAATGTTGGCTACTGAGGCTTAATTTGTTTTTAGCCCTTTACTCTTTTTTTTTTTTTTTGCCAATTTTTAGCCCTTTATTCCAGAGTTGGACAGTATGCCTTTCAAAAGTTTCATTATATTATCTATTATCCTCCCGTCAAATTTCGACAAGACCCTTTTCAGAAAATTTTGTTTTATATAGAATATAATAAAGTATTTATGAGCATTTTATAAAAATTTCATTCATAAATTCACTCTACAAGTAATCCTTTTTCTTTTTCACGAGAAAAATTAATGATTTTTTCTTTTTGTAAACATCAAGACTGCCGTCTTTAATTATCTCCCTTAATCTGCGTCATTAGAACGGTATCATGATAAGGGATGGAGGGATTACCTTTTTTTTTTTTTTGGGTGGTAGTCATATTGAGAGTACTTGTTTGTCATTATTATTTCATTGCCAGTTGCTGTCTCTTTATAGCAAATATGACTGCAGATGGATGCCGAAGCGATCTCAGCTGGGATATTGAGAGAGGTGTGGGGGGCAGGTGCTGTATCTATAAATGAAATACGAAATCAGATCGGTACTGGTACTGCTCATCTGTTGCATGAAAGTTTACGCGTGAGGAACATTCCATCCAGCGTAGATGTTCTAGATGATGATAATGCTGCTGCTTTAAGAAAGTTCTGCCTCAGTTACTACGACATTAGGGCTTTAATTTTAGACCTGTCTTTGAAGCTTGACATGATGAGACATCTTGATTACCTTCCTAGATATCAGCAGCAGATCCATGCTCTAGAAGTTATGAAAATTCATGCTCCTCTAGCTCATGCAGTAGGAACCAAGTACTTATCTCTGGAATTGGAAGATCTCTCATTTCGGTATTTGTTTCCTTATTCTTATCTTTATGTGGATGCATGGTTACGGAGTCACGAGGCTGGGGGTAGATCTCTGATTGATATATACAAGGACGAGTTGCTGCAAAACTTAGAAGCTGATGCGTTGCTTGCAGCCATGGTGGACAATATCTCAGTTAAGGGTCGCTATAAAAGTCGATATAGCACGATGAAGAAGATCTTGAAAGATGGTCGGAAACCAGAAGATGTTAATGATGTTTTAGGACTACGAGTGATATTAAGTCCCAGGCCTGGAGATGATGCACTGGAAATTGGAGAGCAAGCATGCTACAGGACTCGTGAAATCATCCAATCTATGTGGAAAGAAATTCCTTATCGAACAAAAGATTATATTGCCAAGCCCAAAGAAAACGGGTATAGGAGTTTACATATGGCAGTGGATGTGAGTGACAATGGAAGGGCCAGACCGCTAATGGAAATACAAATAAGAACAACTCAAATGGACAGTTTAGCTGTTGGTGGAACAGCATCCCATTCATTATACAAGGGTGGCGTTACTGATCCTGAAGAGGTTAGTGTCCTTTTTGGACTTAAAAATTGAAGAATAGCAATGAGAAGACGACTATGGTTAGAGTTGAGATGGCCACTGCCTTGTCCTGTGCCTCTATAAAACAATTTTGAAGCAATGTCATCTTTACATGGTTAAAATTTGAATGAGTGTGGAAAGAGTCAGTCGTATCAGTTCATTTGTCATTGTATACCTATCTTCTTTAGGTCACCTATAACTATGCCGTGCTATACATGTATCTGGCAGATTGTATGCCATCTAGTCTAAAGAGAGGACAAAAGTAAATCAAGTTTTTGTTATTTGGTTGTTGATGACAGGCAAAACGTTTGAAGACCATTATGCTTGCTGCAGCTGAGCTGGCTGCTCTGCGCCTTAGAGATCTTCCAAGTACAAATCTGAAGGGAATAGAGATGGACCAGAGAAATAGAGTATTTTGCCTTCTTGACAAAAATGGTGATGGTAGGATTAGCATTGAGGAACTTACAGAGGTAATGGAGGAGCTTGGTGCTCCAGGGGAAGATGCCCGGGAGATGATGCTGCTTCTTGATTCAAACAGTGATGGTTCGCTGAGCTCTGATGAATTCGACAAATTCCAAAAACAGGTAATTCAAGTCTTGTCATGGACAAATCGTAGTTGTAGGGACTTTCTTGATCATCAGTCTATCAGATTATGAGCGCCTGAATTTTTGGAATGCAAATTTTCTGTGTCCACCCAAATAAAAGCTTACTTTCTCTACATGTTCATGGGGGCAACTACACCAATCTGAGATGGATAATTTCATTCCCACATATCTGTCTCTTTTATAGTATGGCAAGGAATAACTTTTAATTGCCTTGGACGCTTTTTTGCTGTCAATTTACAATATGCCAATGATGGAGGGCATATTAACACTGGTAAAGGCTCGTGATAGTTCTTTCCACAATTAACCTGATTTTTCTCTATCAATTGCGTAAATTCTGGCTAAATTGTTTCTAATTGATTGCATTTTAGAGTTTTAGCTAATATGTTATTTTTGTAGGTTGAGATTGTGCGTAGTTTAGAGGTTCAAGACGAAGAATACAAGAAAATGTTGGATGAGAGGCTTCATCCCGCGGATGAAAGTGGTTTGATTCAGGCATACAGCAAGGAGTTTGGCAGCAGGCTTGCAACCTAGTGCTGCCTCCCCTGCCCTTCTTCATGTAGCAATTTAAGGCCTTGGCTGCTATCCTTGGAAGCTTGGAACGATCAGTGCCTCATTTGTAAATCCTATATTTTTCATGTGTAAATTAACTGTACAGCGAAATTCTGTGTGATAGAAAAATTGTTGTTAGGTGTCATTTCTGATCCGTTATCTTATGAAACATAGGGTTTGTTTGGAAATCAATTCCCAAAATCACTTTCACATAAACTGAGATAAAACTCGCTCACATACTTACCTTAGATTCTGTGAAAGAAACCTAGTTTTTGTTACTTTTCAAACAAACCCATAGTGTGAATTCACAATGGGAATCTGATAGGTACCTTGCTAGGTTGGTGAATCACATCGTTCAAGCACCAGTAAGCTTCAGTGATGGCATAACTGATAACAGTAGTGTGTCTGTGTTTGTGTGTGTGTAGAGAGAGAGAGAGAGAGAGAGAGAGAGAGAGAGAGAGAGAGAGAGAGAGAGAGAGAGAGAGAGAGAGAGA